>CM060966.1:111483196-111780696 GCA_030765045.1 Tenodera sinensis | reverse complement strand
ACTTGATAGTATAAGTCTGACTTTTAGCAGTTCACAAAAGTACTAAATTCTTCCATTCAGTGCTCAGAAGCCTTTAACACTCCGATAATGCCAACTTTGGTTTCTTACAGAATGTGACCAAGGTCTCATTCAAGTAGGCCACGAATCTCAGTTATACGATGCTTATATAAAATGGCGAGTCATTTAAATGTGTATATGGACTATGCTGAACCTATTGAAGTTTTAAAAGCAGTGGAGAGACTGAAACTAGAGTTGATATAAAAAAAAATCAAGAAATTAATAGGAATATTGTGGTTTTGTAAAAGTAATCGTGATGCTAAGAAAGGCAACAACTGAACAGCGCAGCCCAATAACTCTCATGACCATGAAAAGGGTAAAATAATAATGTATATTTACATATAATATATAATATACTTACAAATATTAAGCATTGCCTAAAACATAGTGTATGGTGAGGGCTAAAAGGATTTTATTTTCTTCGCAGGTTTCCTCAACTCGACCTGCGGCCTTGTTTCGGAATCACATCTGCCCACAAAATAAAACGTTCCTTTTCACCCTTCGATCATAAATAACTATTGCAGCTATTGATAATTTTTTCACCTTTTAGGTACACGTTTTACAAATCTAAATAATAATAATAACTTCCACACTTCCTGCTGTGTTGTAGGAAACAAAATATATTAAATATAATACTTCTAAGTCAATTAATTTTCCTTAATGAATAAGACACTATTAAAACTTCCAATTATATTGATATCTACTGGAAAAAAATTTAACACATTAGTAAAAGCATGTAATTAATAGAGCCACAATTTTTAATACTGCATCGTGTTTAATGCCGTGAGTGTGTTCGCCCAGACCGAGAGGCCAGCCACCAGTCATCAGCACTGCACGAAACAGCCCCATGCACACGGTAGGGTGACCAAGAATAAAATTGTTGCTTTAGTAATTAATAATCAAGTCAGAAAACAATAGAGGATATTTACCTGCATAAACACTAGGGCTACGAAAGCCACGGCAGCTACGATGTAACCTTTCATGTTTGTTTTTGTTTCGTTTGACGTCCTGGATATTGGCCAGGCTTACCCTTATATATGGTGGAGCGCTTATTGATTACGTTACCACGAATAGTTATCAGTTTTCCTGATACCTTTAAACGTTTGCATGCAGGTAATTAACAGTCGGGTCATTTGCCATTGCTTCAGTCAATATTGCAGTGTATTTTCTGATTTATTTCTAAGATTGGAGCTCAAATTAAGAATATAACATGCTAGATATTAAATTAAAACAACTTGATTACAGCGTTTTATAATTATATTTATTTTCTTTGTAACTTAAGTACGAGTATAATATATACCACTAAAGAATTCGATATCTAGAATTCATCGGAAATGCACACTGTTGTAGAGGAAACCGCTTAACAGTAGTTCCCAAGAATTCAAAATGGCCGATAGTACACTAATGTACAGTGGACATAACACCAAAAAAGCAGTACTGCCAACGTACATTGGAAACTATTCATTTTAAGCTAGTTAGTAAACTCCATGGAAACAGGACAAGAATTCCGAGGGACATTTTAATAAAGATGTAAATTACCACGTCTGATACTATGCTACATAAAAGCATTTGCGCGCGTTCGCGTGAGCGTGCGCGTGTGCACGTGTGCGTGTGCGTGCGTGCGTGCGTGTGTGTGTGTATGACAGAGAGAGAGAAACTCTAATATACAAAACGTATATTCAACGATCAATGCATAACATCACTGCCGACAGCAATATGGTCCAAAGGTATTAAGCAGCCGGTATAACCATTGCAGTTAGAGGCGGTGTATACATGTTGGGATAGAGCATAGGTGATACAAATAAACACACAACTATTTGATTATAAGTATTTTATTCAGGTAGAATTAGTCACACGACATAGAATTGCATAAAGTAGTGAACAAAAGTCTGGTTATTGGTGTGCATAGTGGTTCGCCCTTCACAGTCCAGTGCAGCAGTTTACTTCTTCCCAAATCGACACTTGAAACCAATACCATCTCGTTCACAATCTGAAACATACGAAAATTAAATTAAATTTTGGTAACATCGTGGAAGAAAATTATTATTAATCCACACAGGAGATTTACTTTCATTTTACGATTGCGCATATAAAGATTCGGTTATTATTATTAATATTAATATTATTATTATTATTATTATTATTATTATTATTATTATTATTATTATTATTATTATTATTATTATTATTATTATTATTATTATTATTATTATTATTATTATTATTATTATTATTATTATTATTATTATTATTATTATTATTATTATTATTATTATTATTATTATTATTATTATTATTATTATTGTTGTTGTTGTTGTTGTTATTGTTGTTACTATTATTGTTACTATTACTATTATTATTGTTATTATTACTATTATTGTTATTACTGTTATTACTATTATTGTTATTATTACTATTATTATTGTTATTACTATTGTTATTGTTATTACTATTACTATTATTTTCCTCCACAACATTTTAATATTGGGTTGTATTGTCCTAAGATAGCATAACGAGGTCAACGCCACGAGCCCACCTAGCCGGTTATCAAGTAGTTCCTAAATTGGCCCCTCAGGAGCATAACGAGGCTGAGTACACTCCGTACGAGGCCTCCCAGTGAGGGAAAATACCACGCCGCTACAGGGGATCGAAAGAGGCAGATGTACTGTCACTACGATATGGTGGCGATCGCAACATTATATATGCTGTTGTGTAATATATCAAACTTCTAAAGTAACGCGTAAGTAATTTCCTATCATACCAGTATGATGAGGTATATTCATCTACTTATCTACATGAATTACATTTAGGAACTTTTGAATAATTCAGTTTTTTGTTGTGAAATTAGAGTTAACCGTTTCTGGCTAAGGATATGCATTAAAAAAATTATTTTGTTGTTCCCGAGGGAGACCTTGTAACCCCTACCGGGCGCGTCCCCCGGGTGGCGGATGGGGGAGCCCAGCAGAAATGGTGGGTTGGTCCGAATAGCTACGGTAATAAGGACCCGTGGACCAACAAGGAGCTCGGTTCCTGGGGGCTTAAATACTGTAACTTTTTTTGGTTGGGTGTGAAGTAAACTAGACAGATGTAGTCGAGATAAAGAAACACTTTTATTTCCGTAAACAGTAACTTGTACACTCGTTGCAACAACAAGAAAGTCTTTTCCGATTCTCCAACAGCACGACTCCGAATTCGTAACACTAAGACTAACTCTTCTCCGTCGGCACAGCGCTTCACATCGTCTGTCCGTCTCCGTCGGCACGACTACTCAACCTTCACATACGTCTGACTGTTCTCCGTCGGCACTACTCAACGCTTCACGTACGTCTGACTGTTCTCCGTCGGCACTACTCAACGCTTCACGTACGTCTGACTGACTCTTCTCACACTTTACCGCTATTTATATCTCCCAGGCACTGTTCTGGAAAGTTCATTTATTGCGCTGGAGTACAAAGTAGAAGATTCCAGTAGCCTCTATCCTTTTCTCTCTTTCGGCAAGCGCCCCAACAATGCGGCCATTCTCTGTCTCTTTCCTGCGGCTCCTTTGCGGTAGCGCCGACAATAATGCGATGGGTGACACTGCTGTTGTCGGCAATTAGATGCATCGGGCGCGGTGACAATACTGAGACACCCTATCTCCAGGGGATATAAATATGGAGGTCCCATGCCCGGGGTAACTGGGTGAAGACCTCAACGGCGACATTCATGGCGGCGGAAGAGGCAGCCCTTCATTTGGGGGTGGTACATATGATAGACGTGACTTAGTCTATGAGCTGGCAGCCCCAGCAACAGTCGTACTCTACTTCACGTTGGTACCGTGTCCAGAGGACAATTAACTCTACTCAATCTCTTCAAGGAAATAGAAACGGCCGTACACCACAAATAGTGCACAAGTATAAACCTGTAGGTAGAAGAAATGTTGGCAGGCCACGAATGAGATGGTCTGATCAATTTCCTTGAAGTCGGAACGAGCCACAAGGCTTATACCGTGATGATGATGATGATGATGATATTTTGTTGTTTAACGACGCTGTCAATTGTCAGGATCACATCAGTGTCGCCGGTGTGCCGGAATTTTGTCCCGCAGGAGTTCTTTTACATGCCAGTAAATTTACTGACATGAAGTTATCGTTTTTAAGCACACTTAAAAACCATCGGCCTGGGCCGGGTTTGAACCCGCGACCTTGGGATCAATAAGCCAGCGTCTAACCAACTGAGCCACCCAGACCGACGGCTAAGGATATGTATACACTGTATCTTCTGATAATTAAGTTATAGTGAGGTAGTACAAAAGCAAAGTTATTAGTAGATTTTAATCATATTAGTCAAGAATTAGGTAATTATATAATTAGAATTAAGAAATATATCTTAAAATGGCCGCGCGTTCCTGTAAAAAAGCTTGTTAATATGTGCATCTAATATCCTGAACTGAGTACATCTCTATGTCACTGAAAAAAAAATCAGAGCCGTTTGTGTAGCTAATTATCTATTCGTAGAAATGTCTGCTGTATATCTTATCATAGCTGTTGCAAGCAGCGGTATGCATAGGCGTATTCGAAACCTGTAACTGATAAGCAGAGCAAATTATTTTGAAAATCGTGACCTAAGCAGAAAACCGCAAAAATATAAAAATGAAATTGTAATGAAACAAAGTACATACAAATTAGTACAATTTATTTTGCCACAGAAGTAATAATACAAATACTAAGTTGCTTTCCTTAGCTCAGATTTGAGGATCTCTTTATATATTTATTTGACTGCCACGGCAAAAGATGTATCTTATTTAATTTTATCATTCCAAAGTTTTAAGTTTTCACGCTTTATCCTTTTATTCTGTTGAAAATTTATTATTGCTCTTAGACATAGCACTACTTAAGAGTTACTATTTAAATAGCTGTTTCTGTGTTTGAAAATAGTAAAGAATCCTTTATAATTTATTAATGTTTTAGATGTAACCCGTTATTTGAACTTCTCTATAGAAACAGGATAGTAACGGGTGATCAAAAAGATTGCGAACCGGCTGCGCTGTGTTTTGTTCTGTACGGGTCCTCTGCGCTTGTCGCCGTCTACCGCTGTCATAGAACAGCGCGGATAAAACCCTACAGCATGTTTAAAACTACCTTTAAAGGCTTTACTTAAAATACAATTATAGCAGATGCTGAAACTGACCACCGTTGTTGCCCATGTATTTTTGGCACCTCTTTAGGAAATTATCCATCACTCGCCGTAGTTCACATTGGGAAATCTTGGCAATTTCCTGACGGATATTTTGTTTTAACTCTTCCAGGGTGTATGGGTTTGTGTTGTACACTTTATAATTTAAGTTACCCCAGAGATAGAAATCGCAGGAGATTCGGCCGGGGGACCGAGGGGGCCACAAATTTCTACTAATAATTCTATCCTGAACCACACTTTTGTTCTCATCGAAAGATTGGATGTATGAGCTGTTGTATAATCTTGTTGAAAAAAGCCAAAATCACGCTCGCTGTCGGTTAATTTTCCAAAAACAAGGGCGCAAAATTGTATCCACGTATGTACGAGCGTCAACTGTTGACTCAAAAAATTGGGCCTATAACTCTTTCTCCACTAATGGCTCATCATACACCTGGCGAGCTGACTGAGTTAACACATACGAATCATAAATACATGCTGTGCAGTGGAAAACAAATGCTGAGCCATAATACACTTTGTGACTAAGTAAAGGACAAAATAATAAAGCGCACTGTTAATAATGCAGCCACACGATATCGCGTCAACTCAATACTGATTGTGAGCAGAGTAGAGAAAAACAAGTGATGCTCGTGGCCTTGTGTATATCAGCTGCGTGGCTAAGGAAAAAGACAGGCTACGGCACAAACTACAGTGACGTAATTCTCCTAGTCTGGTCATGGCCCAATGAAGTAAAACCACAATCGCCTAATACATCCATATTCTAAACAACCAAAAAAATTGTCCGTTAAATTTATACAAAATATACATGATCGTATACGATGTTGGCCATGTATCGGACTACCATTACTACGTGACTCCGATCCGCGCCATAGTCTGTCTTTTTCGTAATCCACGTATCCGTTGCTGGTGAAGTGTTTCTGCGCGCACCGGGTAACGGTTCACGTGTATTTGGATCTCTCTGTATATCGTTACCTCACTAAGGCATGCATAGTGCACAAGAGTACCACTATTCAGCTTGATGGTTCAGACGGGAGATCTCCAGTTCAAATCTGGTGTCCCAACCAATCTGACTGGGTCTCTATTTCGTGGTTCCCCTTAGTCGCCAAAATAAAATGCTGTGTTGGATATCTAAAGTTACACCTTATTTAACGAGAATATCAACCACTCATCTACTGCAACTGCCAGGCATGTCAACGTTGCCGATATGCTGAAATTGTTCTCTACAGGAACTAATTATCCTACCGATAAGCCAAAGTACTGTTATCCTGCTGGGGAATGAGTTATAAATCTTAGGTATAACTTATAGTATTTCTGGTGTGCCAAAAATATAATTGTTACGTCTCATTGAGTAAAATAACCTAGCATGGTCTAAATAGTTATCTAGTTCATAATCAATTTTTGTTAACGACACTTACCCAACGCCTCAGTCTCTCCAACAACCTGTGACAGAAATAAAACAAAAAAGTTATTAGCACTTTATCCAGTAACCCAGTCGTGTGTTCTATAGAAAATAAGCTACTGTCTTAACTACAAGTATTATTTACTTCAACTAGCAGAACAAGTAAAAAGTATTAACTTGTATCTTCATACCTTTGGGACTCTGAACCTCTCTTATAGTAGTAATTTTAACACGTGAGAAGACATACAGTTATCCTTCGGCTTACATCTATATTTGCGTAGAACACTCTTAGCCCTTCTGTTTATTTTGACTGCAAAAATTTTGTCCATTTATGACTGAACCCATCTATAACAATAGGAAATATTTATTGAAATAATAACCTGAAATTTATTTCCCATAATTAATGTTTATTTTATTCCCCCAATTTTGCTCCCTTCAAGACAGAAGAACAATAATATCAATTGCAGTCAGTTTTTTCACGATATAAACTGTTTTCGGGGATAACAATCATGCGTTTATTTTGTTTGTGATATTCTTACATCAATAAGTATTCAATTCTGCCCAAAAAGTTCGGGAATTTTCAAGATATTAGAATCTGTAAAATGAGTTTTTCTTTCTTTTCTTGTCTTTCTTTCTTTCTCTCTACCTCTCTTTCTCTCTCTCTCATTCCTTCTTCCCTCCAAAGTGTCGTTACATGTTTAATAAAACACACCAAATAATTTCTCATCAACTTCAAAACATTCAAAACAAAGCTTTTGCCAGTGAGTTATAATTCCTTAGACTAAATAAATTAATGTGAAATAGTACTTCACGTAGTTTAATGATCTTATATTAATTTTATTTAAGTTACTTTACAGAATTAATTAACTGCATGTCATAAAAGCCTCATTCATTTCAATAAATGCATTTTGCATTGTCCATAACCTTTAACATTTTTAGTAACATTGTTTGAAAATCAGAAATAACTTCTGCATCTCTCCCGTTGTATTGCAGAAAACAAAGTAAATTTAATATGACGCTTACAAATTCACAATTTAATTTCCTTAATGAGTGACAATACTTGAACTTTCATTTATATCTATTTCAAATAAACATTAAAGTTTTGTGAGTACTGCGAGAAATACCACAAATGCATTTAAATCATACAAACGAAGACTTGCTGAGCAAATATTTAACAGATTAATACATACGTGTAATTAATATTCAAGTCAGAAAACAAAAACGAATATTTACCTGCATAATCACTACGGCTACGAAAGCCACGGCAGCTGCGATGTAACCCTTCATGTTTGTTGCTGGTTTGTTTTCGTTTGATATCCTGAATACCGACAAAGCTTGCCTTTATATATAGTGAAGCACTTACGTCTGTTGACTACGTTATCGCGAATATTTGACAGTTTTCCTGGTACTCTTAGACGTTTGCATACAGGGAATTAACAGCTGCACCACGTGACTTTGCTTCAGTGAATATTGCATGCAGTTTACTTCCTCATTTGCTTTCAAGATTGGAGGTCAAGCTGCTAGTTATTAAATTTAAGCACCTTGATTATATTTCGCAAATTTTTCACACTGTAGAATTGTGCCGTATTCCACTAAAAAATTCGATATCCAAAATTCAGTGGAAGTGTACATTTTGAAAAAAAATTTAGGGTTTAATATCTCAATAGTACGCGTCCCATCTGCAGCACGTGTTTTGGCTTAATGTTTGCTAACTACTCGTATTTCACTTCTAAAATTGTTCAAAACCTCGTTTTATTTGGGTTTAAGTTGAAATGCTACATATTTAGCTTATTCATAATGTTTTAGGGTCCTAATGACCTAGTTGTCGACGGGCCCTTTAACCCAACTCACTCACAATTTTTTAATTATCAAACCTAATTGCTTCACGAACTCGGCACCAACTCTATCTCAAATTAGTTGTGCAATTCCTCTCTCTAAGGATGCAACTCGAAATAGAAATTCCCCGGTAATATATTTAAACTAATCAAAGACTGCCTGAAAGATCGCAGTGCAAGCATAACATTGCAAGAAGACCACGTTGAACTCAAAATGTTGGCCAGGGGTCAGTATTTGGCCCCACGCTATGGAATAGCATAGCTGATGATTTGATTGAAACACTAACGCAAATGCAAAGACACCTAGAAATAGTTTTATATGCAGATGATGTAATGCTATTAACCAAAGAGTCATCTCACACTGATTTAATAAATACCATTACAAGCGCACTCTCTAAAATCGAAATATGATGCAAGGAAAACCAATTGGAGTTGGCAAAACACAAATCTGCTATAATGCCAATGTTCTGCCGTCAACCTCAAATATACCAGACACAACCATCAATTAGGGAAAAAAAACAAAACAAAAAACAAAACAAAACACACCAGTCGTAGCATAAATGTTTTATTTGGTCATAGTTTTGAACTGCAAGCTCAAAAGGAGTCAGCACATTCACAATGAACACCAAAAAACGCAGATCATCTTGCAGATACTTACTCCCTTCTCAAAATTATCCTAGGAGCTATCATTCAACTACCTGATCATAATTTATAAATACTGACTGCAATAACGCATGCCTCTGTCTGGTATCAACACATCCGCCACAAGTCACAAATGTACGTATTAACTAAAATACTATCTTATACTGTTAGCTTATATGTACTGTTTAGTCTCTACTGAGGCACTTAGTCTAGCAAATGCCCCCCTCCACCGCCTTTGGAACTTGAATTCAGATTACGAAACGATGTCTAGGCGCTAGCATAATCAAGAAACGTCAGCTGTGCTACCTAAATTAGTAAAAGCAGAGATCTCTAGAAGTGAAGAAGAACCACAATCCCTATGTATTGAACTAGAATCTACAGGCAGTGGTGGAGAAGGCGACTGCACGCTCTACACTGATGGTTCAAAAACAAAAGGAAACGTTGGGTCAACCCTGGTACTCTGTAAAGAAGCAACATAGGTTTTCGGAAAATCCACCAAACCCCATAACCAATACACTGTACTTGAAGCAGAGCCGCCCGGAATTCAAATGACACTAAAGTGATAAAAAACTGCAACATACCTACAACTGAATACGCTATAAACTTCGACTCACAAGCAGCCCTGAAAGTAATTAGTAATTACTACAAGCAAGTCAATCAGTCCCATTGACTGTCAGATCTGGGCACATTTCCAACATATACAAGGTGGCACACTTCATCCAGCATCGGCATAGGTAGATAACCCCTCGTGCGTTCAAGCACTTGCATAAGTGCATGGTGCGATTCTAGTCATAGAGAGGGCAGTGGCGTGTGCTGCCCCTCAGCGAAGACGTGAGGTTGGAGGTAATAGAATTAGCGTGCGTAGTCCGTGATAATAGACAATAACGGTATAAACAACCGTAAAGGTCAAACTTTACTAACAGGATCTTTAGGATGATTGGGATGATGAAACAATTAGACCTTTTTGCTCTACCATTGTGTCTTCATTTAATTCGTTCTTCACCAGAAGTTTCCTATTCATTGTTCGTTCTTTTATCGCTTTGTACATGTTGTAGTTTATGCTGCAAATTATCTCAATTTTTAAAATGTTAGCTGTAATATCAGGTATAACATGATAATCTACCTCCGGTATTCTATACAACATTAAAACAATAACTGCTAACAACTTGTTATAGAAAATCGAAAATAATTTACAAGTTGGCATGGAAGCGACGTGATCAGGGAGAAAATGAGAGAGAGAGAGAGAGAGAGAGAGAGAGAGAGAGAGAAAGAGAGAGAGAGAGAGAATGCGTAAAGGTTTCTGAAAGGAAATTATTGTGCCAAAATGTAAGAAAAACCAAAGTCGCGTAAAAGATATTGGAAGTAAATGTAGTCCATTAGATCGTGTGCTTCTGGGCATTCAAATCACTATGTGTAGAAACTTTAAATGGCTCTGAGAGCAAAAGCCATGGTATGTAATTAAAATTAAAGCTTCAAAGTATTTTCATACATACAGTTTGTTCACCAGCTCATGGTTCCTGGAAGGAATGCTGCAAATGAGCACGTCAGTAAACAATTCCAGGTAAACAATAGATACCTGCAGCGGGAGTCGTGCTTTTAATCGCGGTTACAATAATGTTGCCAACCTTGGAATATGTATTCATGCTAGATCGAAGCAAAGAAGTAATTCAAAATAGCGGAACTTAAATGTTATTACTTTCTCTACTGGTAAGTAGAAGGAAGTATTGTATTCCACCCAAAAATTCGATGTTGAAATTTAACCAGAAATATGTTTTGAGACCCCCTGAATCCCAAAAAAAGCAATTTTTAGAAACAGGTGCGCGCGCGCGTGTGTATGTGTGTGTGTGTGTGTGTGTGTGTGTGTGTGTGTGTGTGTGTGTGTGTGTGTGTGTGTGTGTGTGTGTGTGTGTGTGTCAGTCTGTGGACAGTAACTCAAAAACGAAAATTCGGTTAAAACCAAAGTTGGTATTTAAGTCTTTCAAGGTTGCGACACGAAGATTTTGAAGAAAATAGCCCCATCCCAAACTACCCTTTACATGGTAAATTTTCCGAAATTTGTTATTTTCTTGAAAATGGTTCTAACGATTTTGATTAAAATGTCATACGCTTAAAATATTTGTATGACAAATGAAATGTATATTTTGAATTTTCTGACTATAGCCTATGTAGTTCTGTTTATTCTGGATGACTTTTGAATAACTCGTAAACCGTAAAATATGGACAAAATATTAATATAAAAAAATGTAGATCTCACTAAAACACGCACTTTATGTCCAAATAAATTGTTTTGTAGAGTGAACCATTTCGGAGATATTCCTTGTTATTTCTGTCAGTTTCGGAAAACTTAAAGCTTTCGTGAAATGGAACATCGTTGTTCATTTTTTTATATGGTAAGCGTGCGAAGAGAACGGGATATCAAAGTTTTAAAAGATTTGACTATCGTTTTAGCCTATTGTATTCCCATATTCTCCTTGTACCTACAAGGAAATAAGCCATAAGATAATTTTTACAAATGTTTATCTCAACAAACACGAAGAAGATATAGGAATAAGAGTTTGTAAGAATGGTTAGTACAAGAGTATAGCAAGTATCAATACACCGAATATGATCAGCAAGACTCTACAGTTTATGAAGAACATAAAACTTTCAAATTTACTGTAAATGTCAACATAATGTAATATGTGTGTGTATAATTGTAAGTTAATATCCAGAATGTATTACTATGTATGGTCGGGATAAGACCGTGCTGTCAAAACGATCTTAAATAAATATTTACAAAAAAAAAAAAAAAAAAAAAAAACTATAGCAAGTCCTGTGAGTGCAACACATCAGATTTTTTTTTTTTTTGTTTGTTTGTTTGTTTTTTGTTTATGCTGTGTATTTAGCTTATAAAACATAAACGATGTTTTCACCTACTCCATCTTTCTACCATTGACCATTTTCTACCTTTTCTATATTTTTTCAAAAACCTTGCCAGTCTGTTTTGGTCTCAAGTGATATACCCGCGAGTGTTATATCGTGCAATTCCTGTAAGAATAAGTCACCTCTTACATTTCTCTAACTGTTCGTTTTACCTTGGCCCAAGCTAGTTCTATGGGATAGAGGTCACACATGTATGGGTACAAGCAAACGACGGTGTGGCCCAATAAAACCCAAAATGAGTCCGCTTTAGAAACGTCCTTAGGTTTGTTTGTGTCAATCATCCTGTGAAAATCTGTTTTACACATAGAAATATCACTCTGTACCCCTTTGCTCTGCAAGGCAGGGATTTATCTACTTCTACGCTAGAGACACTCCAATTTTTAACAGAAATAAAAAGATATTAGCATATTAGCGAACAAACAGTGGGAATAACATTGGAGGTAAGTTGGTAACCTAACAAGCAGCAACGTTATCTAGTTTACAAAGCTTGGGTTACACTATCGCGGAACGTCCCTCCTCTTCCCTTCAGTCCATTAAGACCACGAGCTGGTGAACAGACAGTAAAAACCAATTTTAGAATATTTTAAAAATGCTGACCTAGTGTGAGCATTGGGTACCCTAAGGTGATTCGCAACCAGCAGGCTCTCCTTACCTTACCCGGTTTCACGTTCTACTTAGATATTTCTTCCAGACCTATGTCTTAGTGCTATTTGCTCTGCCATCCTCTGTCCTCTCAAATGCAGATGAATCATGCTTATTATAAATTGATGAAATTATATTTTCTATCAACAGTGGAAAGGAGACATTTTATTTACGCACAGTACATGATGAAATAATGCAGTGTTGTTGATTACATGCGTATTTGTATAGTTTCATTCTATGTACATTAATTTTACGCATGTGCAAGGATCCCGGGTTCGATTTCTGGCTGGAGGTACATTTTTTCTCCAGTTAAGATTATTTTCAATTGAGGAGCGTTTTTCCAAAACTCGGTAGATGCAGAAAATGCGTTTCTGAGAAAAACGGTTTTTTCTATTTATTGGCAACACTAATTGGTTAGCATAGCAACTGTATTAATCATTCAATTCTCCTTACTGATACTGGCTCATAGAATGTGAAAAGAAACAAATAGCATAGTTTAACAGGTGCAAATTTGGGGTTTGAAAATTCGGAGTTTTTTTTCAAAAGCCGATAGATGCTGATAAACTTTTCTGTGTGAGCTAGAAATTAAGACACGAAATTTCGTTTATTTTTGTCATTTACTGTTTTTGTTGCTTTTTATTTATGCATTTATTATTTTTTCATTTATTTTCAGCTCTTTATAGTACATAATGTACTAAACAACCAATATATTAATGTTGATAGGGATTATTTTATTAGGTATAAACTTGGAACCTAAGTACTGCTACATTCACAATAACAATATATTTTGTTTTATTTATATAACAAACATTGAATACACACAGAGAAATTTCAAACAATATGAATAAGTAAGCTTTCACCTTTATTAGTGCTTGCGCAGCCTGTACATGGTTCTTAGTTCGTTTCTCTTTTCCACATCTGCCTCTGTCTTAATCTTCATCAGTCCCATTGAGCATGTGTCAGAGTGTGGTGTACTGAATGGAAGATTGAAGAAGTTGTAAAGTATGTTTTTATATTTTGACAATGAGTAGACTGGTAGATTTCTTAATCTTCTTTCTTTGCAGAAGTTGGTCCACATTTTTCTGATAATAAGTTCTGGAGGTAAATATCTTCTCCTTGATTTTGCTCTTCCATAGTGGCTATCCCTACATCTGTACTTCTTAATGTCTTGCTTTATAGCAGCAGTAATGCCCTTCTGTAATATTCCTGTTCTGTCATCTCCTCTGGTTTCCTTTGGTGCATTCCCACATGAGTGAAATTTTCTAGCCAGGAGAGATAATCTAACTTTTGACACCTCTGTGATTCCTTTGAAGCTTTAGTTTTAGGATTTCGTGAAGCGCACTCGAGACCATGTGAACATGTAATTGCTGGAGTATGACCTTTCCTTGACTTGCATTTTGATTTCCTTTCCTTGTTTTTGCAATTCCTACCTCCCACGCATTGTACGACTGGTACAGTTTCACAATCCGAGCTCCTGTCCATTGTGCATAGTACAGTGCAGTGTCTCAGCTAAGAATAAAAATGCCATGTAAGTATAACAAAGCTGGTGGAAGCACCTGCCTGCTGTGCAACGGGTCCCGGGTTCGATTCCCAGCAGGGGGCTAGGAATTTTTCTCCAGTCAAGATTATTTCTTATCTTTCCTGAGTCTGGAAGTATGAATGAAAGTGTGAATGTGTGTGTGAATTCAACGTATGAAAACCCCCAAAGACCGAAAACCCCACTGTTAAACGAGTAACACCATTGCCAATAGGCAAGGCCGCCGATATGACCTCTGCAGTTAAAGACGGGGTATAAATGGAACAAATAGCTTGCAGAAATGAATGTGAAATCCAAGCGCACAATCTGAGTTCGCAGTTATTTCCAACGAAGCAACAGTGTACAAAGCTTGCTGAAATGATTGAGAATTCCAAGAATCGCAACAGTGAGAGGGCAGTCAATGTCAACATGCGTTTCATAGAATTCAGGTTGCTACACTCTAGACAGTAAATTCATAAAATTGCATCTATCGACCTTTGCTTTAACTGAGCAAGTGCATCTATCGAGTTTTGAAAAAACTGCTAACATTCCCTACCTTCTACACAGGACACGAATCGAATTTTGCAAAATCTGATTTCACAGAACGATGCAGAAGGTAAAAATTATGCCGATACTATATATAACTCAATTTCCACAAAAGTTTGCATCTATCGAGTTTTGAAAAAACGCTCCTCAATTCTCCCCAGGGTCTAGAACTATGAGTGTGTGAATGTGTGTACGCGAGCGCGCTCGCATCTGTGTGCCTGTGTGTGAGAGAGAACATCTAATATACAAGAAAAGCAACCTTTAATGTACACCATTGCCGACAGGCAACATGTTCCAAAGGTTTTTACCACAGATATGACCATTGCAGTTAAAAGGGTTATAAATGGGAGGGAGAGAATAGGTGACACAAATGAACACATTATAACTATTTGATTATAAGTATTTTATTCGGGCAGAATTAGTCATACAACATAGGATTACGCAAAATAGTGAACAAAGTTGGCTTATTGGTGTGCATAGTGGTTCGCTCTTCACAATCCAGTGCAGCAGTTCACTTCTTCCCAAATCGGCACTTGAAACCAATACCATCTCGTTCGCAATCTGAAACATACATAAATGAAATTACATTTTGGTACGTCGTGCTTTTATTAATCCACACAGTATATTTACCTGCATCTAAATATTCTTTTTTTTTTTTTAATTTTTATTTCACATTTGTGCATGTTGCAGAATCGAAAGTCGAGGGGGCCCGATAACATACCTACTGAAATATTGAAGATTGGGGGAGAAGCTGTGATTCCCTATCTAATGTTTTTGTTTAACATGTCAATCAATAACTGTGACTTACCAGAAGACTGGAAAACCGCTATTGTAGTTCCTATTTATAAAGGGGGTAATAAAACAGAAATAAATAATTATCGACCAGTTAGTTTAACGTCAATAGTGTGTAAGTTGATGGAGCATTTAATAGCAGAATATATAAGGGAGGAGTTAGAAAACAAAAAATGGTTCAAGGAAGCGCAACATGGGTTTCGACCTGGGTACTCGTGCGAAAGTCAATTAACTTCCTTATTTCAAGACTTAGCAGATGAAGTGGACGCAGGAGGAAGAACTGATGCAGTGGTAATAGACTTTTCTAAAGCATTTGATGTAGTGCCGCATAATTTACTTATTGGGAAACTAGCTGGCACAGGAATAGACAAACGAGTGGTTTTATGGGTCAAAGCGTTTCTGGATGGGAGAACACAGCAGGTAAAAGTAGGTAAAGAAATCTCCGAGAGAGGCACAGTTAGTTCGGGAGTACCCCAAGGCTCAGTACTGGGTCCGCTACTTTTTCTTATTTTTGTTAATGATATAAGTGTAAATATTAAATGTCAGATAAAACTGTTTGCAGACGATTGCATTATCTATAATAAAATTCGGAATGCCATAGATGAGTCTCTGCTTCAGAGTGATTTAAATGAAATTAGTAATTGGGCTGCTACAAATAAGATGACGATTAATGCTAAGAAAAGTAAGTCCATTGCATTTAGAAGATCTAAGAGGGAAATTGTTCATAACTATCACATGGGCGGAGAAAAAATTCTGCAGGTAGATAGCTGCAAGTATTTGGGAGTGTACCTGGCGAGTAACGCTGGGTGGGACGACCAGGTAAATTCTACATCCAGGAAAGCGTGGAAAGCGTTACATTTCTTAATGAGGGTACTGAAAAAGGGGAGCGGAAGGTCCAGGGAAATTGCCTACAAATCTTTGGTGCGGCCGATTATGGAATATGGAGCAGTATGCTGGGACCCATATAGACTTAGTCAAATTGATTCGCTAGAAAAAATACAGAGAAGGGCTATAAAATTTATAAAACAAGGTAAATCTTTTGGGCCTAAAAAGGGGGAGGAGACTGAATGGGAGCCTCTAAAAGTCCGGCGTAAGAGGCAGAGGTTATGCGCATTATTTCAAGCATATCGTGGTTCAAATGCATGGGTGGGTATTAGTGAAAGATTGGACAACCCTACATATTACGGAAGAAAGGATCATTTGTATAAAATTAAAGGTAGAAGGCACAGAACCGACGTAGGAAAGTTCTCCTTTGTTAATAGAACCATTGAGGAATGGAATGAATTACCTGTAGCAGTCTTTCAGGGCTGTCCTTTATCTGTGAAGGAATTTTCGAAAAATATCGTAAATCAAGTAAATGCTGTGTAATTTACTATAAAGATTACGCAAGTGTATTATTGACATTTATTGAACTGATGGTGAATACTAATTTGGTTATAATTAATTAATGAGTGTTAATTAGTATTTAGTGCATTTCATCTTATATTTTTATTATTGTTCTTTATTGTATTATGATTGTATTACTATTGTTTGTGCACTTTGTTTATAACCTTAATTTGTACATTTAACTCTGCCACCGGGTAATACCCATTCGCAGAAAATATATACATACATACAGTTCAATATTGGTTTGTATGAGTAAGAATTGGCTTTCACGGCCGGAGTTGATAGTTCTAGAAGAAGCTGCTGGGCTGATTTGCTGTGGTCTGCTGGAGTAGCTGGGTCCAGACATAAACACCACATCCCGACGTTTAACGCTTCGACGCAACTGAATCTTACACCGAGAAGACCCCCCGCGCCACTGATGAAGTCCACCGCAGTTGTGAACGAAGCGTCTGTACCCAGTTACTCCAGCAGACCACGGCAAATCAACACTGTTCTAACAAGCATAATATCATTTTATTGAGCATTGATTTTAATTTTGTTTCATCTTCATGAAATCTCAAACAACGTTTTACTTTTGTGATATCAAACTCGCAGAAACACTTAGTTTCTCCAGAGTGGTAAAATAATACTGAAGTATGAGAAGTCAAAGTTTCTTCTTTTCAAAGCCCTTGGCTGTAGATATATAGTTAAGTAGTATACCTACCAAATTTCTTAGGTAAGGCATGAATAATTTCTTATTATACCACTGTGATAAAGTATATCCATCTACTTAACGTAGATGAATTTCATTTAGGAATGTTTGTAATAATTCAGTCATTTGTTGTGAAATTAGTTATAATGAGTGAACCGTTTCTGTTAAGGATATACCTATATTTTGTGATATTTAAGCTATAGTTGGGTGGTACAGAAACAAATCTATTAGTAAATTTTAATCACATTAGTCGAGAATTAGTGCTCTATCCGCATTGCTCTTAGCCATAACACCACTCCAGAGTTAGTATTTAAACTGTTGTTTCTGTATTTGAAAATAGAATAAAATCCTTTATGATTTATTATTATTTAGGTGTAACTCATTATTTGATTTTCTGTATATAAGCACTACACTGTTACCGCACTAGGACATGCACAAGAATACAAACACCCAGCTTGATAGCTCAGACGTCAACATATGCAGTTCTATTCGGGAGATCCCGGATTCAAATCTTGGTGTCCCGAACAATCTGACTGGGATTTTACTTTCTCTACTACAAATAGTAAGTAGGATATGTATTGTATTTCACCCAAAAATTCGATGTAGAGATTTCACTGGAAACATATTTTGAGGCCCTCTGAAACCAAAAAAAAAAAATATATATATATATATATATATATATATATATATATATATATATATATATATATATATATATATAAATAAATATAAAATATCCGAGTGTGTGTGTGTGTGTGTCTGTGTGTTTGTGTGTGCATACGTGTGTACACACCTTGTGACTGTGAACAGCATAACTCAAAAAAGGAAAGTCGGTTAAAACCAGAGTTGGTATTTAATATATTTCAAAGATGCGGTACAAAGATTTTGAAGAAAATTCCTACAGCCTAAACTACCCTTTTCCTGGTAATTTTTTTTAAAATTTTGATTTTCTTAAAAATGGTTCTAATGATTTTGATTAAAATGTCATATTTTAAAATATTATTATGGAAAATAAAATGTATATTTTGAATTTTATGGCTATAGCCCATGTAGTTCTGTTTAGTCTTGATGATTTTTGCATAAGTGATAGACCAAACTTGTCTATATATAGCAATCAGCTTTAAAAAATTCACTATCCCTCAAAGCCATCTGTATACTCATATTTCCCTTGCACCTATAAGAAAATTAGCAATAATGTGATTTCTGCAAATGTTTAATGCGACTAACATAAAGAAGATAGAGGGATAAGAGTCTGTAAGAACAGTACAAGAATAGAGAAAGTCATGTATCTACAACACATCAGATTTTTTGTTTCGTGGTTCCTTCAGTCACCAAAGTGAAACAGCGTATTACAACTGCCAGTCATGTTAACGTCGCCGATATGCTGAAAGTATTCTCTGCAGGGACTAATTATCCCACTGATAAGCGAAGGTCCTCGAAGTTACCATCAAATGTTATCCAGCTGGTGCATGAACCTTGAATCTATAGTACGTATATCCATACAGTATTTGTGATGTACCAAAAATATAATTCCCAACGTCTTATTGAGTAAAATAACCTAACATGGTCTTATTCTTTATCAGTAGCTGTTAACGTCACTTACCCAAGGCCTCAGTCTGTCCAACAACCTGTGAGAGAAATAAAACAAAATAGTTAGGATTTTATCAAGAAGTACAAGTAACACAGTCATATGCTCTATATAAAATAAACTATGTTCACTACAACTATTATTTACTTCTAATAGCAGGACAAATAAACTATTAACTTTTTGGATAAAGTTGACAATGAAATAATCATTCTTTCTCTGAACCTATCTTAGCAGTAACTATAAGAAGCTAGACACAAGTTTTCCTTCCGATTACATCTGTATTTGTCTAGAAAACTCTTAGCCCTTCTGTTTATTTTGACAGCGAATATTCTGTATCTGTATGCATGAACGCATATATAATAATATAAATACTTATTAAAGTAACCTGAAATTTACGTTTATTTTACTCCCTCATTGTGTTTACTCCCTTCAAGACAGAAGTACAATAATATCAATTGTAGCCAGTGTTTTCATGTTATAAACTGTTTTCAGTGATAACAATTATACGTGCATTTTCTTTTGATATTCTTAGATAAATAAACAGCCTAAAAAGTTTAGACATTTTGAGCTTATTAGAGTCTGTAAAATGAGTTTTTCTTTGTTTCGTTTTCTTCCTTCCTTCCAAAGTGTCGTTACATGTTTAATAAAAAACCTCAAGTTCAGAATATGGATGAGATTTTTAACATTAAATAAAAAACTTCTGCCAATTAGTTTTAAATGTTTGGATTGTAGGAACAATAAATTAATATGAAATAATGCTTCACATAGTTTAATAGTCTTGATTCAATTTATATTGGTGATTTTGCCATGTTAATTAGTTACATGTCACAAAAAGCTGATTCATTTCAATAAGTTAATATTTTCCATTGTCCATAACCTTTACCATTTTACTGGCATTGTTTCAAAATCAGAAATAACTTCTGCTTCGCTCCTGTTGTACTGCAGAAAATAAAGTAAATTTAATGTGACGCTTACAAACTCACAAATTAAGTTCCTTATTGAATGAGACACTATTTGAACTTTCATTTATATCGATTTCGAATTAACATTAAATTTTTGCGAGTCCTGTGAGAAATATATTTTCCAGATTGGAAAAAAGGACTTTTACCTCTCATTTATGAATATCTTAATTGTATTACTAAATACCACAAATGCATTTAAACATTTGCCGAGCAAATATTTAAAATTATTACCAGAAATGTGTAAGCAACATTAAAGTCAGAAAACAAACGAGAATATTTACCTGCATAATCACTACGGCTACGAAAGCCACGGCAGTTGCGATGTAACCCTTCATGTTTGTTGCTGGTTTGTTTTCGTTTGATATCCTTAACCCGACAAAGCTTGCCTTTATATATGGTGAAGCGCTTACGTCTGTTGACTACGTTACCGCGAATATTTGACAGTTTTCCTGCTACTCTTAGACGTTAGCATACAGGGAATTGACAGCTGCATCACGTGACTTTGCTTCAGTGGATATTGCATGCAGTTTACTTCCTCATTTGCTTTCAAAATTGGAGGTCAAACTAGACCAAAGACATGTTAGTTATTAAATTTGAACACCTTGATTATATTTTATAATTTTTGATGCTGTTCTTTGTACCGCATACCACTAAAAATTCGATATCCAAAATTCAGTGGAAATGTACAATTTTCAAGTCTTTATTGCGGGTTGTGAACATCTCAAAATAGTACGCGCTCCATCTCCAGCTGGTTTTTCGGTTAAGCCTTTGCTAATTACTCGTATTTACCTCTAAAATTCTCCAAAACTTCGTTTTATTTGGAATTAAGTTGACACGCTACATATTTAGCTTATTCATAATTTTCTTATTATCAATCCGTAATTGCTTCAAGAACTCTTACACTTTATACAAGTACCAGCTCTTTATCTGAAATTATTTGTGCAATTCCTCTCTCTAAGGATGGGTTTTTTTTTCTTTTTTTTTTTTTTTTTTTTTTTTCTTTAATTAACGTCCTCCAACATTGTGTCATATCGGACGAACTCTCTAAGGATGCAACTCGAAATGCAACTGCCCTGGTAATATCTATAAAGTAATCCAAACTTTCCTGAAAGACCGCAGTGGAAACATAACACAGTCAAACTGCAAGAAGACCACGTTGATCTCTAAGGGTTGTCCACAGGGATCAGCATTTGGCCCCACACTATGGAATGTCATAGTTGATGATTTGATTAAAACCCTAACGCCAATGCAAGTTAGTTAGATAGTTATATGCAGACAATATAATGCTAGGGGGGATGCAGGTGAAAATGGTAAAAAATAGTAAGTTTTTCTTTTATTTGCTGGTAATATCGGGTATATTTTTTAACAATTAGTTGCTTAAGTTTCAAGTATGAAATCGGAGTACAAGTTAGTTAAAATATTTTTGAAAGTCTACACCTACCACGCTCACTTTTTTAAGATCACAGTCCGTATATGGAGCGCTTATCACGTTTCCTTAAAGATATTTTCCTGTCACAATACCCTTGACGGCTATTGATAGTGTAAAGATGGCAGACAGCACATTTCCGGTTCATTCGTTTACAAACAGCAGTACATGAGGTTTGAAAGTGCCTATTAGGATTTTGAAGCGTATTTCTAGGTAGGAAAAGTATTTAAAAAGGTGTCAAATGTTTGTGACACGTAAACAAATATACATTCCTCAAAAATGTGACGAAAATCACGCGTGTAACCAGACTCGTGCCTCTGGAATTGTAAGTGCTTCAGAGAGAACACTTGACATTTGTGGTGATGTCCATACTGAAAATAATAAATACGAGGGTTCGGGTGGTTATATAGTATTAGATTTAGAAATCCTTACTGTTATAATTAGTTCTTCATGTGCTTGTGCTAACTGTGCTGCCCAGAATCCGAAATTATTTGAAGACAAGATACACTTTGAATTTTTCTAATTTGCATCTGTATTGTGAAAACTATAACTGTGATGTTTAAGTTCAAAAATTCAGTTAACAATAAAAAGATATATGAAGCAAATATAAGGTTAAAATATGCCATTAAATGCTTGGGTATAGGCAGATATGGAACAAAGCTGTTTCGTGATTTGATGAATATGCCTCCACCAGTAAACGATATTCTGAATACAATAGCTAACCTCTCAATGCACCTGAAAAATAATGTGCAATGAATCTAGCAGCTGCTGCTAAAGAAGCAATTATTTTAAATGATGAAGATAGTAAGAAAACTGATTTATGCGTTTCATTAATGGAGGTAAAGAAATAGCAAACTTTATAAAGTTGTTGTTTTCTAGTGCCTTGCATCTGGAAATGAAGCCATTAGCATTAATGTTAAAGTAAATCGTCTGTGTTGTTTTCTCTAAAACTACGTTTCTCCGCTAACAATGTACCTTTTCTCTGGAACTACTCACCTCAGAGGTGTGAAACTTGACAGTATCTTCTAACAGTGTACAATAAACACTCCTATTCAGCAGTTTTTTTATATATTTTGAAAGTAATAGTATTTATGACTATATATGTCAGTAAATTTAAGGGATTTGCTAAGCATAACTGAAAATAATTTTTACACACTAATCAAACTTTTGTTGCACAGGATTTATTATCACTGCTTAAAGAACTTGACCACAAAGTTTTTATTATAATTGCTTGGTTGGAGTTTTAGAAAATTTACATGAAATAAATATTGATCTAATTTTTTTGTGTTGCAAAAGTGTTGCAAAAGTGATCTTAATATTCCAAAAAATCGTTTCAAACTTTCAAGATATGTGAACATTTGTATTTGAAATTCTGATACCAAATTCCATTGCATTATCTTAAAGGTGTAGGAGTTATTGCCAATTGTTTGCAGCCATGCATTCCCACTTAAGTTCCCCAAAGAGTAATCTTACACTGATTTAATAAATACCGTCACAAGCGCCCTCTCTAAAATCGAAATATATTGCAAAAAAAACCAACTGAAGTTAGCAAAACAGAAGTCAGCTTTAATGCCAACGTTCTGCCGCTAACGTCAAATATATCAGACACAACAATCAATAAGAAAAAGCAACATACCAGTCATAACACACATTTTTTTTGGGCGTGATTTTGGACTGCAAGCTCAAATGGAGCCAGCACATTCAGAATGTACGCCAAAAATGCAGATCACCTTGCAGATATCTTCTCGCTGCTCAACATCATCCTGAGAGTGATCATTCAACCACCTGATCATAATTTATAAATACTGTCTGCAATAACCTATGTATCTAATGTCTGGTATCAATGCATCCGCCACAAGATACAAATGGACATAACTAAAATGCAAAGACAAACCCTCATACTTTATCACAGTCTCTACTGAGGCAGTTACAGTCTAGCAAATGTCCCCCCCCCCCTGTCCACCCCGCCTATTTAACTGGAACTCGAGATTATGAAACGATATCTGGTCAGCATTGCTACCCAGTAAAAGCAGAAACGCTGAGAAGGGAAATGGAACACAATTCCTATGTAGTGAAGTAGAATCAACAGGCCCTGGTGGAAAAGGCGACTACATCCTCCACACTGATGATTCAAAAGCATGGAAATGTGGCAGTCTGGTAGTCTACAAAGAAGCAACCGATGTTTTCTGAAAATCCAGCTAGCTCCATCCCCAACGCACCGCACTTCAAGCCGAGCCACTCGGAATTCAAATGGCACTAAAATGATAAAAAAACTGCGATAAATAGGCATCTAAGTACGCCATAAACGTCGACTCACAAGCAGCCCAGAAAGCAATTAACAAAAACAAGTCAGTCGATCCCATTGTCCGTCAGATCAGGGCAGATTTCCAAGACGTGCAACGGAATAACCAAGTCAAATTCTACTGGATCCGAGGACACACTGTCAGTACAGGAACAAAATGGCAGACTTCCTCGTAAAAACAGACTCAAAGTCTCAAGGAATAATAGCATATGACAGAAGACCTCTCCCATTTTGCAAACAAAATCTTTATCAATACTACACAAATAACTGGGACGCTATGTATATATCGTCACACAGAATTTAATCTTCCCGAACGTCCATACCAGGCAATAAACAGACCTAAACACTTCATTCATACTCACACAATTTCTTATAAACCATTGAAAATTCCAAAAATATATACACAGAATTGAAAAAGATACCTCATCGATATGACGTATTATTGTTCTACATTTACAATAATCCCAAAATTAATTTGGTGAATTAACTTGCAAGCCTGTCGTTTCTGGACCAGGAATTCCTGTCTCAAGTGGACTCATCCACCATTCTATGTCACCCCTGAAAGCTTGTAACACAGTCGCAGAAATACTTGCACATAATAACCATTATATGAATAAAATCGCCTTTAATCAGTTTGAATTGTTAAGGTGGTATAAACATTCCTTCACTTAGTTAATGCATTTAACTGGTTTCACTTCTTTTTACTTCATAACAACATAAGGAACACATTTCTCGCTAACACTTCTCACATCATGATAAGGATTAGATGCAATATGCATTACTAATATTCTAAACACAACTGACTGGGTAGCACAGTTGGTTAGTTAAAGTTAAAAATAGCCTATGTGCTTCCTTAACTGTGTTCACCTTCATTAATGACTTTCACTGTCTTTCACATGCGGTACTTTTAGTCCATACACAGCTGCTTCTCGAGAGAGTGCCACCTTCTTCTGTCTCTTGCAACGCTGGATCATTGTTGACCTGCTAGCTCCTTGAAGAAGTCGACCCATCTGCGTCTGGGTCTGCCCTGAAGTCTCCTGCCTAAACGGGTTTTAAGCACTGATATATTGATCCCAAGGTCGCGGGTCCAATTCCGGAGTAAACTTACCCATGCCAATGGTTTTACTGGTATGTAAAAGAACTCCTACAAGACGAAATTCTGGCATATCGGTGGCGCCGATATGATCTGGTAGTTTACAGTGTCATCAAAATAAAATAATAATAATAATAATAATAATAATAATAATAATAATAATAATAATAATAATAATAATAATAATAATAATAATAATAATAATAATAATAATAATAATAATAATAATAATAATAATAATAATAATAATAATAATAATAATAATAATAATAACAGCAATAACGCCCACAACAGCAGTAACAACAGCATCAATAACAACGATGTCGACAACAATGACAACGGCGACAACGATAACATCAACAAAAACAATAACACCAACAGCAAGAACCGTGTGGTTTACCGGGAAAAATGCGAATGAGTTGGAGAATTATTGTCGTGTCGGCATGTTGATAATGATTTCTTAACGGTTAGAACAGCCGAATGCTAACCGGCAGATCCGTGGTTTAAATACCGGTCATGGCATTGAATTTTTCAGGATCACTCTACCCTTTCCAATCCTGTCCTACACACGCCTATTGTGTGGAAGAACATTAATTACAATGAAACCTTTCTTCTCTGCCATTGTGTGTCTTCACTTAATTCGTTCTTCCCCAAAAGTTTCCTGTTCCTTGTTCCTTCAAACGGCATTTATAAAATGTGTCAAAAGTAGGTTCTTTTACCACGTTGTACATGTTGTACTTTATGCTGCAAATTATCTCAATTTTTAAAATATTAGCTGTCATATCAGGTGTAATATAGTCACTTACCAGCGGTATTCTTTACGTAATTATTGACTGATTTAGAATATTTTGTAGTTGCAACTTTGGTTTATTGAACACCTGTAATAAGATAACAGCAGATGAAAAGTCCCCTAGTATTCACAAACACCACTATAAAATACCTATAGGTGAATATTATATTTCTGATTCCTTAATCTCCCTTGTGACTGTCTTTCAAGTTTTGGAAATGTTATTTACGGAAGTTCAACAATAGTTTAGCAGTTTTTCACAAATCGCAATGCATAAACTTTGAAAAATGTTTAAGTTTGTATTTGGTCCCATTGTTGAGCCCTATTTAATGACACAAAGACTTAACAATTTTCACATAATAAAGGTACCTTGATATTAATATTCAAACAGATTGGGGGCGAAACTGTTGAGTATGATAATTCCTGTTCATTCACATAAGACGCGTGAAGGTCAAAGTTAGAACGGTAGAGTAAGATTCAAACATTCAAAGTCATTGACAGGATCTGAACCACGTATCTTCCGGTGTCCATTTATTGCTCTAAGTATAGCTACTATAGGCTGGCATGACTTTACATTCCACAACTGACTCGCATTTTTCCCGGTTAACTAATTTGACATAATCTAACCCAATGGTGTCTTACAACGTTTAAGTCCCGGGCTTCTAAACCTGTCGTATTCACGACTTAAGTGGAAAATCAATAAACACCTAATTTTCTACATTTACCTCCAGTACCACATCTCAAAGTCTACATTTTCCTCAACGTACGTATTTTAGTTCCATATAAAGCTCCACTATAGACGAAACTTTTCTGAAGGTTCTTCCTCAGCTGCAAATGGAGTTTTCCTTTCAACAGTCCTCTGACTGAAACGTTTGGGAAGAAGAAGGAACCTAATAGACCACGGCCCACAAGCCCGGTTAATATTATTGCATCTAGTCCTCTTTTTGTTTAAAGAAGTTTTGGCCATTACAATTCTTTCACCTAATGAATTTGCTTTAATGAAATTAGGAATACTGGACCATAAAGACAAGGTAATTAAATGAGTGGTGAAATATTAATGTAGAACTTGGAAGCTAGGGGAAGATAACACCGGCAGTGGTTAATCACAAGAGAACTAAGTTGGTTATAGGAATTCCAAAATAGTTTATAAGTTGGCACGGGAGTGACATGATCAGAGAGAGGTCTCTGAAATGAGATAATCTTAAGTGCAAAAAAAAAATCAAAATCGCGCAAAAGGCATTGGAAGTAGACATAGGCCATTAGATAATGTGCTCCTGGACAAATTTTATTACCACATGTAGAAACCTTAAATAGTTCTGAGAGCCAAAACTATGCTATATAATTAAAGCTAAAGGTTAAATAACTTTGACCACAGCAACTAATATTTGAATATTTTGAAAATGTTGACCAAATGTTACCTAGAGGTACCTAATGGGTAGTTCGCAACCGGCAGGCTGTCCTATGCCTTGCTTATCCGATTTCAATTTCTAGTTAGATATTTCCTCCAGACCTAAGGTCGGTCTGGGTGGCTCAGTTGGTTTAGACGCTGGCCTACTGATCCCAAAGTCGTGGTTCAAATCCGGCCGAGACCGATGATTTTTAAGTGTGCTTAAAAACAGCTCTATGTTCAGTAGATTTACTGGCATGTCGCATACTGGCGACGCAGATGTGATCCTGGCAATTGACAGCGTCGTTAAACAACAAAATAATTTAATTTAATTTTCAGATCTATGTCTTAGCGCTATCTCATCCTGCCATCCTGTTAAGATAGCTTTACCTATCCTCTCAAATAACATGCTCATTATAAATTGATTGAAATTATATCTATAGCGGAAAGGAGACATTTTATTTACACGCAGTACACGATGAAATAATACATGCTTATTTCTATGGTTTGATTCTCTATTAAATTAACGCATGTGCGAGTGTCCCGGGTTCGATTCCCAGCTGGAGATTGAAAATTTTTCTTCGGTCTAGAACTATGGCTGGACGTGTGAGTGAATGTGTGCACTTGTGAATATGTGTGTGAGAGAGAAAAAGAGACAGAGAGAGATAATATCATTGCTGACAGGCAATATGTTCCAACAGTTTTCACCACCGATATGACGCCGTGGCCGAGCGGTTAGCGCGCTCGCCTACCACCTAGGCGGCCCGGGTTCGATCCCAGGGACCCGCATGTGGTATTCGTGGTGGACGAAGCGGCGTCAGGGCGGGTTTTCTCCGGGTACTCCGGTTTCCCCCGCCATCTCATTCCACCGGTGCTCCATCTTCATGTATCATCAGTGTCACCGCCTGCGGTGCCGTAGTAGTAAAAGCGGGCGTTAAACACTACAACAACAACCACCGATATGACCATTGCAGTTAAAGACGAGGTATAAATGGGGGGAAGGAAAATAGGTGATACAGATAACTATCATATCTATTTGATCATACGAATTTTATTCAGGCAGAATTAGTCGTACAACGTAGGATTACGTAAAGCAGTAAACAAAACTGTGTTTATTAGTGTGCATAGTGGTTCGCCCTTCACAGTCCAGTGCAGCAGCTTACTTCTTCCCAAATCGGCACTTGAAACCAATACCATCTCGTTCGCAATCTGAAACATACGAAAATTAAGTTAAATTTTGGTAACACTGTGCAAGAAAATTGTTATAGGTATTTTCATTACCTAATCCATACAAAATATTTGTTTTATTTCATTTTATGCTTACGCATCCAAAGATTCGTTTGTTTGTTTTTGTTTTATTATTTTACAACATTTGAGTATTGAATTGTGTGTTTAACATTGCCCTAAGATAGCGTAACATATTTTCAAGAAAATTGATTTTAATATTGCTTCATCTTCATCAAATCTAATACAATATTTCACTTTCGCTACATCACAGCTTGCAGAAATAGTTTCTCCTGAGTGGTAAAATAAAACTTAAGTATGAGAAGTTAAAACTTTTTTCAAAGCCCTTAATAGTAGATGTACAGTAAGGTGAGATACCAAATTTCTAAACTAGCGTGTGAATTGATTCCTATTATACCAGTGTGATAAACTTTATCCATCTACTTTACGATCTTGTGATAATTAAGCTATAATCAGGTGGTACAGAAACGAAGTTTCCCGTTCCGATTGATCTCGTGCTTTAGGTCTCCATCTCCTAATGTTTGTTCTTCTAGTGTCAGCCTGCACATCATCAATGCATCTCTTCTTCGGTCTTCCAACTTTCCTTCTACCATCTATTATAGCCTCCATAAAGTTCTAGGCATTCGTTCTTCGTCCATTCTAATAGCATGGTCCAGCCACTGTAATATTTTTATTTTAATATCACAGACGATATCTGTATCTTTATACAAGTTTTGGAGCTCCGAATTTGTTCTTATTCTCCAATAGTAATTTTCTCTGATCCGTCCATAAATCTTTCTGAGCATTTTTCTTTCCTATATATTCAAAGTTGTTATACATTTCTCAGTTGAAGTCCAAGATACTTCCACATAGCAGCAATAGGTTTAATAAGAGTTTTGTACAGTGTAACTTTTCTTCTTAGATATACACCTCACTTTCATTAAAGGATCTAGAGCATGGAGTCACCGATCAGCAGATAAATATTCTTCTAATATGTCTATCAGAGTTTCATTTTGATTGGTATTAACTGAGCCAAGATGATACTTTATTATATATATATATATATATATATATATATATATATATATATTCCTTCATTTTAATTTCTCTGTCATTATTGTTTACCATATATTTTGTTCTATTTATGTTAATCTTTAATCATTTTGTAATGCTTTTATTGCCTAATTTAAAACAGGTTTCCTGTAAGGAAGACCATACCATCGGCATAGGCCAAGCATTGAAAGGATCTATTGAAAATTGTACCACCCTTATTAATATATTAATATTTCTGATTATTTGTTCTAATCCCATATTAAACAATATAGCTGACAGTGAGTCTCCTTGTCTGATTGCATTATGTGTGGGGAAACTACAGTGCGTTTACTACAGAACTTGGCCGGCAGGTGCACGGCACGTGTAACGTTCCCTACATCTCCCTGCGCGCGCGTACTAATCGTCATATGTGCGTGAGTCTTAGTTCTAGGTTTCTGTGCTGTTCCAGTCCAGTTCACACGTGAATAACATTAGGCATGTTTAGAGGTGTTATTTTTCTTGAAGTGTTTTCAATTTGAACCGATTGCAGTACACAGTATTATGTACGATGTGCTTATATTATCTTGTAGGGAAGTTGTAAGGCAATTTGAAATAAAATTTCCTGGCGTGCGTGTTCGTGTGCTTGTAAATAAATTCAGGGAGACGGGTTCAGTTCGTGATAGGAGAAGAAAGGTAAATAGGCGTGTGCTTATGGAACATAAATTAGACGAAATCGGAGAAAATCTCTTAGGCGCCTTGCACAAGACAAAATTAAAACAAAATATTAGTAGAGAAATAAACGTTATAAAAGAAGCTTAACTAATGCGTATGAACCAAAATGTCCTTTTAGGGTGTCGTAGATGTATTGATGCAGATGGATGACATTTCCAACATCTCCTGTGATAATGGATGTTTTGCGTTTATTCTGATGACTGTTAGTGTGATGTCAGATTTAATTTGACATCCACGCATGTGTGACCGACAGACTGCCAGCCATGTCGTGCAGTGCGTGTCCGGGAGGCGGGCCGAGTGCCTGCCGGCGAAGTTTTGTAGTAAACGCACTATATTAGAGAGCTTATTTTGTTTTTTTGACCTTGTTTAATGTTTTAGCCAGACATTTTGCTTAAATTAATTAATTTTAATGGCATGCCAAGATCAGCCATATCCTGTAAAATATATGTTCTGTGAAGGGTATCAAGTACTAGTTTAAAATATTATTTTCATAAACTTTTTCTAAACATTGTCTCAGTTTGAATATATGATCAGTTGTTGATCGATTCTTCCTAAAACCACACTGATATTCGCCAAGGACTTCCTCAACATACGGTTCAATATCAAAACATTAATTTGTAAAAAATTGTATAAGTGACTTTAAAAGTGAGATCCTCCGATAATTATTACATTCCAATTTACTACCGTTTTTATGAACAGGGCAAGTTATAGCCATACTCCAATCTGGGGCCCTAATGACCTAGCTGTCGACGGGCCCTTAAACCCTACTCACTCACTACTCCAATCTTCTGTCATAATTTCTGAGTTCCGTAGTTCAGTGATTAATTCATGTATATTTTCCCGTAAACTTCTTCCACCTTGTTTAGTTAATTCTGTGATAGTCTTCTCCCGGTGCTCTGTTATTCTTCATTTTCGTCATGCCTTCATGCATGTTTCGTATGTTAGGAGTTGGGGGTGAGATTAGTGGTTCTGGTCCGAAGAAAATAACCTCAGGTTCTCTTATGTAGGTCCATTATTACTTAATATGCCTTTTAAAATGATCCATCCGTGTGGACAACACTTATAGCTCTACACCTACTAAATTACCTAGCTTGAAATCCTCTTTTAAGTTTATGTACACCTTCAAAGAACTCAATTTACCTCAGAAACCTTAATGGTTAAAAACACATCCTTTCCTTACCCGAAATTGAAAATATCTTTTTACTATGCAAAATTGTGTGCAGTTCTAACAAACATTTGTATCTTATTTCATTTTCTTATCCAACAGTTTTAACTTTTCTCGCTCTGTTTATTCTATTGACTATTTCTTTCAAAAATGGCACCACTTAAGAGTTACCATTGGAACTGTTGTTTCTTATTTGAAAATAGTAAAAGATCCTTTATGAGTTATTAATATTTTGGTTGAATTAATAATAATTGTAACTGTTGATTTGAAATTCTCTATATAAACTCTTGTTGCGTTAGTCGAGTAGTTGCACTACCTCAGGAAGGCATACATACTACACAGGATTGCAGATACCTAGATCGTAACATCTGTGTTTCTCATTTGAGAGATCACGTGTTCAAATCTGGAGTGCCGAACACCCCGTGGTATCCCTCAGTCGTTAAAGTAAAATGACGTTTGGACATCTAAAGTTACATCTTATTTAACGGCGACTGTCAGTCACTCGTACGTAGGGTGTACTGCAATCATGCCAACGTCGCCGATATGCTAAAATTATGCTCTGCAGGTACTAATTATCCTACCGATAAGGTTCTGTTAAATTACCCTCAAATGTTATCGTGCTGGTGAATGAACCATAAATCTAGGGTATAATCTATAGTATTTCTGGCATACCAAAAGTATGATTGCCTACGTCTTAACAAGTAAATGAATAGTTATCTTCTTCTTTATCAGTAGCTGTTAACATCACTTACCCAAGCCCTCAGTCTGTCCAACAACCTGTGACAGAAATAAAACAAAAGATTTATTAGGATTTTATCCAGTGTACAAGAAACACAGTCATGCGCTCTATATAAAATATACTACTAGGTTCACTACAACTATTATTTAGTTCTAATAGCAGAACGAATAAAAATTATTAGTTTATACCTTCATGCTTTTGGAATAAAATTAATAATGAAATAATTATTCTTTCTCTGAACGCTTCTTAGTTGTAATTTTAACAGGTGAGAAGGTAGATATACAGTTTTCCTTCGGATTATATCTAATTTGCCTAGAGAACTCTTAACATTCATGTTTATTTTGGCTAAAAAGATTCTGTATTTTTCTGCATGAACGCTATTTAACAATAGCAATATTTATTAAAATAATAATCTGAAATTTATTTCCTATATCTACCCTTTATTTTATTCCTCTAATCTATTTACTCGCTTCAAGACAGAACGAAGACTAATTTCAACTGAGCCAGTATTTTCACGTTATAAACTGTTTTCAGGGATAACGATTATACGTTTATTTTCATTGTGATATTCTTTTTTTATTTTATTATTGTTGCTTAAATAATTAAGTCATATCGCGACTACAATAAATTTTAAATTACAATTACTTAAAAGTATTAAAACATTGATTATATAACATTATATAAATTAACTGCTTTTACGAAATTACTATGGCACACAGTTGGATCACTCAAGGCTACCGAGAGATCAGCAGGAACACCACAATGAAGCAGATGCACACTGAAGAAAGGGCACTCGGAACTGTTACGATGGAATGACAATACATTTAGGCTGGGGTTCCTTTGCAAGGAGGTAGGAGTGCGTAATTGCAGTATGTCCAATTCCTAGTCTGGTGAGAAGTACCTAATCTCCACGAATTAGATGATTTTCTGGGTAATTGAAAATATTATTGAAGATCACGGTGTTTAATTTACTTTCGGATGTAGAATTGCAGTGTAATTTTCATTGGTTAGATATTTCATGTTCTTGAGTCAAGGAGCATTCCATTATTCCCAATAAGTTTAAAATTTTGAACATATAATAATTTTCTTTCTTCCTTTCAAAATCTCAGATCATATGTTGTAATAAAAACCATCAAATAATTTCTCATGAGATTCAGAATATGGGTGAGATTTTTAACATTCAATACAAAACATCTTCCAATGAGTTTTAATTTTTTTGATTGTAGATAAAATAAATTAATGTGAAATAATGCTTCGCGTAGTTTATCTGTCTTGTATTAATTTTATTTTAGTGATTTTACTATATTAATTAAATACCTATCCTAAAAAGTTGATTCATTTCAACAATTAAATATTTTGCTTTATCCATAATCTATTCAAGTTTTAGTGACTTTTTTGAAAATTAGAAATAACTTCTGCATTTCTCCTTTTGTGTTGCAGAAAATAAAATATATTTAATCTGATGTTTATAAATTCGAAATTTAATCTTCTTATAGAAGATTATAGAATGAGACACTGAACTTTCATTTATATCGATTTCAAATAAATGCTATATTTCTGTGAGTCCTGTGAGAAATATCTTTCTCAGATTTGAAAAATAGAGGAGGGCTCTTGCGTCTTATTTATAAATATCCAAATTGTATTACTAAATACCAAAAATGCATTTAAGCTATACAAAAGAATATTTGCTAGTAAAAAATTTAACGCGTTACTAAACACGTGTAATTAATATTCAGAAAACAAAAGAGAACATTTACCTGCATAATCACTATGGCTACGAAAGCCACGGCAGCTGCGATGTAACCCTTCATGTTTGTTGCTGGTTTGTTTTCGTTTGATATCCTTAAACCGGCTAGGCTTGCCTTTATATATGTGAAGCGCTTACGTCTGTTGACTACGTTACCGGGAATATTTGACAGCTTTCCTCGTATTGTAAGACGTTTGCATATAGAAGGTATTAACAGCGTACCACGTGACTTTACTTCAGTGAATATTGTAATTTACTTCCTCATTTGCTTTCAAGGTTGGAGGTCAAACTAAAACCGTCGAATGTTAGTTGTTAAATTTAAATCCCTTAGTTACAAAATTGTACAGTGAGCCTTATATTCTTATATTCGACTCCCGGTACCGGTGTGAGGATTTTCTCCAGCTGGGAGACCTGGTCTGGGATGCACTCGGCCTCGTTGGGTCCCTGAGAGGCCAATTGAGAGGCTACTTGATTGAAAAGTAGTGAGCCCAAGACCAGAAGACCGCATATCCGGCCGGCAGGAACCGAGGCGCTGATTACGTTCCACCTCCAGACTGGAAGCAATAATGGCAATATAATAATTGATATAGATCTTTCAAAAATCATAAATACGTTCATTAAATATAAATATTGTAATGAAAGTGACAGTATAATATGCGTTGAAGATAGCCAGATATGGATTAATACTGTAAAACTTTAAACTCATTTTCCCGTAACTTCTGTTTTTTAAAGCCTTATGTTCCTTTTCTTTGAAACTACTTATCCTAGAGCAATGAAATTTTCACAGATTGTTTCTTTCACACATCTATAAACTGACATTTTTTCAACACTTGGATATTATTAAGACCACTAATAATTTGTTATTTTCAAAATGAACCGAAGAAAGTATCATGAAAAAAATGTTGCAGTTGCATTTTTAATGCTATTTATTGCCAAATAGTGCAAGCACACGTGCTTAAAAACTCATTGCTCTGTTATTCATAGTTCTTTAGAAAAGGAGCATTGAAAATAGCACATTTAACATGGTGGAGATATAAGTTACCTTCTCCCCTTAAGTGAGAGAACTGAAATGCTGTTGCTTCCTGCCAACGCGATATACTTAAATCCCATTAAAATTAAGAAATGTTAGGAAGAAATCATTAATCATATAAATTTTAAAAATCTCCTCTATTACAGGGTGCTTGTTTATGAATTGAAAATAAAGTAACTTGGTTTACCAATATTAACTTCGAAGGATTTACTTAGCTAGTTAGGAATAGCACAAACAGATAAGGAAGAAATATAAATAACATGGGTACAGATAATATATCTCGATAGGAGTGAAAAATGAACATTATTCTTGTCTAGGGATATATGCATTGGGTTCCTCAATAACAAATGAGCTTGAGAAATTCTTAAAGGCAATACCCGCTTTCTATCAACAACAACAGCAAATTGAAATATTTAATCATAAGTATGAAGGAGTGAATTTGGAAGCTGTAGTAGTGAGCTCTTGTGAAGGAAAGCAAAGGGCAATCCACTTCATCCGGCATCGGCGTAAGTAGACATTTCTTCGTGCGTTAAAACAGTTGCAGAACTCCATGGCGCAATTCTAGTCATAGAGATGGCAGTGGGTGTTCTGCTTCTCAGAGAAGGCGTGTAGTGAGAGGTAGTTGAACTAGCATCTGTAGTCTGTAATAATAGACAATGACAGTATAAACAACCGATAAGGTCTCACTTTACTTACAGGATCTTTATTTTTCAGGGAATAAACTCACTCCTCTATATGGTGCTATTGTCTTAGCATTAGAGAGTTCAAAGTACAAGCACCATCATTATGCTTATCATTGTTATTAGTTATTATTATGATTAACACGAGAACCATAATTATTAATTTCATTGTGCCCGCCTCGGTAGCGTGATGGTTAGTATGTCTGCCTCATGTTCAAGGGGTTGCGAGTTCGAATCTCGCTTAGGGTAAGTTATCCGGGTAAGGTTTTTTCCGAGGTATTCCCTCATCCTGAGAAGACGAATGTCGGGTAACTTAAAGCTCCATGGACCTCGGGCTCATTTGAGCATCATGTTGCCCATTTCATTCACTCATCGTCTGATATGACATTACGTTGGGGGACGTTAACACACAAAAAATATTAATTTTATTGTAACTAATTATAGTATTATCATTATTGTATCAATATTAATGTTTTTGTTTTGATGTTTATTATTATGATAGTATTTTCATTGTTATCACATTCAAACGCTACTGATATGCTGATTTCATTCACAGCATAGGTGTTCAAAATGATGCCTTTGTTGATTGATGCAATGTTCCAACCGTCTCCTTGTATCCATGTGGACGTTTCTGAGAACTGAGGTTGCAGATTCATAATAACAAGGTGGTGCACCATCTTTATGGAAACAGTGTTTTAACACAAATCGTACCCGAACCTCATCAAGAAAATACTAAAGCTCACCTTCCAGGAATTCCAGATACCGTGGTCATCTAAATCTGGCAAATCCGATAACAAAGACCTCAAGAATATCACACCAGAATTTTTCGTACCCAGTGAGGATTATGAGGCGCCCAGTAGTGCATGTTGTGTCTATTCATAGTGGCATAGTTGCTGAAATGCATTCATCGCTTCAAAGAACACTTTCAAGAAAGTCAAGGTTGCCACCCTCGTACACTGTTCAACACTACGGGCAAAATCATTGCCATAATAAAATACAACAATAACATTAATAAGAAACGAACAATGCCAATGAAACATTACGTGCCCTCATGCTTGCACTTTACAATCTATAATCCGTAATATCAGACAACAGCATCATTTACAGGAGTGAGTTTATTCCCTGGAAAATAAAGATGCAGTAAGTAAAGTGAGACCTTTTCGGCTGTTTATGCTGCTATTGTCTATTATCACAGACTACACACGCTAGTTCAACCACGCCACGCCTTCTCTGAAAAGCCGTTTCTATGACTACAATTATGCCGTGGAGTTCTGCAACTTTTTTAACGCACGAAGGATTATCTACTTACGCCGATGCCGAATGAAGCGGGCCACCTGGTTTATAAAGTTTATAAAGTGCTTTGTTGCATGGTTATGATTAGTAAATTTTGTATTCAACCAAATTCGTTTTTGAGCAGTCCTGTTCATGGACTGCCCGGACATTTCTCTAAATTAATGTATTTTTGAGATGCATTTCAATCGTCACTGCATCAGTGCGCTAATAAGAATTCTGTCATTAGAAACAACCGCGAACCTGTTATTTTCTAGCCAACTTTGCGAAATATCTGACAGTTATGTGCATACTCTCTCAAATTTTAACCTGTAGCTCTCAAAACTAGACTATTACGAAATACCTTCTTAAGACTTTTCTGTACATGCGCACATTTCTATCTTCCCTACTACGTATAGTAAATAGGGAAGGTATTATATTCTACCCAGAAACCAGACGTCGAGATTTCACCGGAAGTATATGTTTTGAAACCTCCTGAATAAAAAAGAGAGCATTTTAGAAAAAACATCCGTGTGTGTCTATGTGTGTCTGTGAACAGCTTAACTCAAAAACGAAAAGTCGATTAAAAACCAAAGTTGGTATTTAAGTTTAAATATCTTTTAGGGATGTGACACGAAAATTTTTAAGAAAATTCTTCCATTCTAAACTACCCTTTAATTGGAAAATTTTTCGAAAACTTTTATTTTCTGGTAAATGGTTCTAATGATTTTGATTAAAATGCGTTTGAGATATTTCTATGGCAAACGAAGTGTATATTTTGAATTTTCTGGCTATCTCTTGTACTCCCGTTTACTCTTGATGACTTTTGCATAACTGACAAACCGTAAGAGATAGACACAATATATGCTCAATTTTTTTTTTTTTTTTTTTTTTTTTTTTTTTTTTTTTTTTTTTTTTTTTTTGTGGAGTGAACTACTTCAGAGATACTCCTTGTTATTTGTGTAAGTTTTGTAATATTTGAACTTCTCTGAAATAAAAGATCATTATTCACTTTTTAATCTCTTGGCCGTGCAAAGAGAACGGAATCTCAAAGCCTTCATACAGCGATCAGCTTTAAAAGATTTGAGTGTCGCCCATAGCTTACTGTATTCCCATATTGCCCTTGCACCTGCATGGAAATACACAATAAGATAATTTCTGCAAATGTTTATCTCAACTAACATCAAGAAGATAGAGGAATAAGAGTTTGTAAGAATAGTACAACAGCAGAGAAAGTCTTGTGAGTGCAACACATCTGAGTTTTCTGTTTATGAACATTCGGGATTATTTTTTCATTGCCTTTAAATTCAACGGTGACGTTGGCGGCATTTTTACCTTTGCCTTTTGACATTGGTATTAACTGGTACAGATGTCGATGACATTCTGGTTTTTCTTTGGAGTTTATACATTAAATAACACACACATACTCGTACACGTTCACACTCTCATTCATTTTTCCAGATTTAGGGAGGAAAGGGAAACGTTTCCACCCCCAGGCGTGAATCGAACCCGGGATCCCTCTCACAGCAGGCAGGTGCTTTACCAACTGAACTACGAGGCCAATCTCAGTGTAACTTTTCAATGTCAGTTAAAATTAAAGAAGGCAAACAAGCGGATTTCCCTATCTCAAAGGGCTTTTGAGCCTTCCGTGGATGTTTACTGTATCTGTTTACTGTTCCTAAGAGAGTTAAACTTTAGTTTCAATAAGGAAAAGTATATTCACAATCATGGGTGAAGACACTATGTATTTATTCGGTATTGTTTGACGTCAAGAGCGGTATATTTACTTAGAATTTATTAACAGACTGCGTCACATTTTGCGCTGATTTCCTTATAGAAGATGAAAATAACTTATATTACTTCAACTTTATTTTCTGTAAATCATGCTCAGGGCTGTTTCATCAAAGTGAGAATTTCAATAAATTTACTTTGCAGAACTATTTGTTTATTAATGCTTTACTATGTAGATAAGAAGTCTGAATTTAAGTTTTCTGATTGGTAAAACAGAAAAACATGCTGCTCTTCTATACTTAATCGAAAGAAACGTCGCAGAAATTGGATTTAAAGTTAATCCCACGAAAAGTAAACCTATTCTATTACAGGAAGGGAAGCTATATGCAGGTACTAGAGCCTACCTACTTACAAACATCCAATAGTTTTAATCACAGTGAAAAATGTACGTATCAAATATCTAAGAATATATTTTAGCAGTGAAATCATGTTTGACAGAACAAGAACAGTAAAAGATCTTACGTGTTGCACTCACATGAATTTCTCTACTCTTGCACTAACCATTCTTACAAACTCTTATCATTTTAACTTTTTAGCATGCAGGCGTGGGACCTGCACTATTTTTATTTATTTATTTATTTATTTATTTATTTATTTGTTTGTTTGTTTGTTTGTTTGTTTGTTTGTTTGTTTGTTTGCTTGTTTGTTTGCTTGTTTGCTTGTTTGCTTGTTTGTTTGTTTGTTTGTTTGTTTGTTTGTTTGTTTCTTCGTTCGTTCGTTTATTTAATTTTTTTTTTATTTTTTTGTTTTGTTTTGTTAGGGCGCTAATAACCCTGGTAGTTGTGCGCCCTAAACCCCACTACTACTACTACTTACGAACTCTTATTGCTCTATCTTCTTCGTGCTAGTCGAGATAGACATTTACATAAGTTATCTTATTGCTAATTTTCTTGTGGGTGCAAAGGGGATATAGCAGGCTTTGAGCGACACTCAAATGTTTCAAAGCTGGTCGCTATAGCCTTTGAAATTCCATTCTCTTTGCACGGCTAAGAGATAAAAAAGTGAATAACAACCTTCCATTTGAGAAAAGTGTAAGTGCTGAAAATCTCACACAAATACCGAGGAATATCTCCGAAATGGTTTACTCCATAAAAAATACTTTGGACATGAATTGTGTGTTTTAACGAGATTTTGTATAGTACTCGTAAAATTTTGTCTATTTATTCCGGTTTGCCAGTTAAGCTAAAGTCATCAAGGGTAAACAGGACGACATACGCTATAGCTAGAAAATTCAAAATATATACATTTCATTTGCCATAAAAAATCTCAAACATAAGGCACTTTAATGAAAATCGTTAGAGCAATTTTTTTGGGAAAATAAAAATTTTCGAAAAATGTTCCATGTAAAGAGAAGTTTAGGCCGGAACAATTTTCTTAAAAATCTTCGTCACGCACCCTTGAAAGATTTTAACTTAAATGCCAACTTTGTTTTTTATCCAACTTTTCGTTTTTGCGTTATACTGTTCACCGACAGACGCGCAACGCGCGCTCGCGGACATTTTTCTAAAATTGCTCCTTTTTTGGATTCAGGGAGCCTCAAAACATATATTTCCGGTGAAATTTCGACATCGAAATTTTGGGTTGAATACTTTCCCCATCTACTACACGTAGTGAAGAAAGTAAAAATACAATCAGATTTAAATAATTAGTAAAATAAAACTCCTGAAATCTGAATAGAAGCTTAGAACAATTCATGAATACATATGACCAGGATTGGTTTATTCCTAAAAGTGTGCACCTCTAATTCATTTATTAAGTACGTTTCTGAAAAATTTGGATAAAATTATTAGGAGTGCTCTGAAGGAGAATATGGTGTTACCTGACGACGCACCGAATTCGATTTTGCACAGCGCCAAAAATCTACGACGAACGGGTGTACCTTGCGCCGAATGGGAGGCAAGTATTCAACATTTCAATATTTGAAACCGCCTCATCCCTCTTAGGATATTATACATCATGTGCGGAACCTCAACGAAGAACAGGCCTTGTTATTCTTTTCGCTTATTTTATTATGTTTTATGGGGAGATTTTAATTTAGCTTGACCCTTCAAACACTAACCCTAACATTACCAAGGGGAGTGGGGAGGAGAGTACTTTATGCTCACCTTCTGTAATTTTTTAAATTCTATCTTTTAACTTTTTGGTTAAAGATATGCAGTTAATAGTTTTCAATCACTGTTTTTACTACTGAATTGCATACTTGTTTCGAAGTTTTCATTGTTGGCCTTTTTGAGAAACAATGATATGTCAAGGTGGTCATAAAGTACTGCCCCGTCGATATAATGCGACTCATGTAAAAAAGTAAAAAATGAATAGTTAAACAATGTTAAATATGCTTATTTCCTTTATAAGCAGGACAATATATAATGCCCAGTTTTAAAATAAATTGTTTTAAAACTTGCCCAGACATTTTGTTATTGGTAATTTAAGTTCTTGAATAAGCCTTGGCTTTGCTTGGGCTACGATTTTACTAATAAAGCAGTTCCTGATAAGTCTGCAAATTCTTCGTATTGTGTGCATTATAAATCCCTTTCTAAGGATTTTAAATGTTTAACTGTAATTGTTATATTTTAGAACTGTTTAAACAACAGAAGCAAACTTTTCTGCAACAATGATATGCATTCACATAGCTCAAAATATGCTGTGAATAAGATTGGTGGTTGTGTGTCTGTGTGTGTGTGTGTGTGTGTGTGTGTGTGTGTGTGTGTGTGTGTGTGTGTGTGTGTGTGTGTGTGTGTGTGTGTGTGTGTGTGTGTGTGTGTGTGTGTGTGAGTGAGAGAGAGAGAGAGGGGGGGGAGAGAGAGAACAGCATAACTCAAAAACGAAAAGTCGGTTAAAAAGCAAGGTTGATATTCAAGTTTAATATCTTCCAAGAATGCGGCACGAAGATATTGAAGAAAATTTCTCCACCCTAAGCTACTCTTTAAATGGTAAATGTTTTGAAAATTTTGATTTTCTCGAAATTGCCTCTGACGATTTTGATTAAAATGCCATTAGTTATACATACTTCATAGCAAATGAAATTTATATTTTGAATTTTCTGGCTATAGACCACATAGTGTTGTGTACTCTTAATGACTTGCATAACTGATAAACCGTAATAGACACACCGAATCTTACTATACGAAACTGTAGATCTTGTTAAAACATACAAGTTATGTCCAAAGGCATTTTTGTGGAGTGAACCATTTCGGAGATATTCCTTGTTATTTGTGTGAGTTTTGCATACTTAAACTTTTCTCAAGTGGAAGGTTATTCTTCACTTTTTTATCTTTTCGCCGTGCAAAGAGACGGAATTCAAAGCCATCATATAACGACCAGCTTTAAAAGATTTGACTATGGCTCAAAGCTACTGTATTCTCACATCTCCCTTGCACCAACAAGAAAATTAGCAATAAAGTAATTTCTGCAACTGTTTATCTGGACTAACGTGAAAAAGATAGAGGAATACGATTTGTAATGTGGTTGAAATACTTAGCCAAGCAAAATTAGATTATAAAGAATCGTGCAACAAAATTTGTCTAGGCTGGGGGCTTGTCTTATAACAAGCTTAACATCGTTTCGTGTCGTTTCGAGGAACAAGTGTTCCTTTTCCAGGATAAAGGACTGTTTGCTAAGAACATTTGGCGTTTTAGTTCTTGTATAGCAAGTGAACGATTAGTATTAAAAGAAAACGTGTATTACGGAATTATAAAGAAACAGATAAGGCAGAAGTAAAAGAATAATAAGCAGCTTTTAAGAACTGGTGAGAAGTGCAAATACGAAATGCATTTAAAGCTGAGATTTGTGTTCAACAGAGAAGGCAAGATAGTGTTTAATAAATTTGACTTTTTAAAGTCTGGTATTGACTGTGAGAGAAAGGAAATCTTGTGACGGGAGTGGGGAACACAAATTGTACAGCATTTTGTGTGAATCTTCACAATAAAGAGGGCGGTGAAGGAGAAATGAAATTCTTCTCATTTTATCTTTAATTCTCATATCTTGAGAGTAGAGTTTCTTGCTTAATTTCCTATATAATTCGCATATACCGACGCTTTCCGAAGGAAACCATCCCTTATCTCCTCACCAAGACTGAAATATAGAAACCTAAACAAAATTCCCACGTTGGTAAGAATAATTATTAATAAAAGAGTAGAGAAAGTCATGAGAGTACAAGATACATCACATTTTAAGTTGAGTGAAGAGTATTTTTCTAATTTATTGTTAATCCATTTCTAAATTTAGCGGCCAAGATATTTTGTTTTAACTATAGAAGGAACCAACAATTGGTTCCAGTTCAAGGGAACAGTGCTAAGTGATGTAATCTATGTTTGCCTATATAATCTTCTTGTTTCTCTCCTCACTCGTATTTTTAAAAATCTGATGTGTTGCACTCACATGACTTTCTCCACTCTTGCACTAACCATTCGTACAAACTTAAATTCCTATATCTTCTTCTTGTTAGTTGAGATAAACATTTGCAGAAATTATCTTATTGCTTATTTCCTTGTAAGCGAATATGGAAATACAGTAGTCTTTGAGCGATAGTCAAATATTTTCAAGCTTTCAAATTCCGTTCTTTTTGCATGTTTAACATATAAAAATGAATAACTATGTTCCATTTGACAGAAGTGTAAGTTCTCCAAAACTCACACACAGTGAATGCGTGAGCGCAAGCTGTATATAAATTGTATTTTGTAATTGAAGTTTTGACTGCGGAAGGTGAAACGCCAATTCGCATTCACAAAGGGCTAAAAAATGTGTATGGTGATGCAACGGTGGATGTCAGCACTGTTAGACGATGGGTTCGTCGCTGTAACGAAGCTGAAGGGCAAACACCATTGGCAGATGAAACGCGAAGCGGCAGGCCGGTGACTGCAGTGACTCCATGCAACATTCAGCGAGTCGATGAGATCATTCGTGGTGATCGCCGGATAACAACAGGTGAATTGTGTCGCATTACCTCTCTCAGTAAAGGCAGTGTGATGACGATTATTCAACAACTGGGTTACTCAAAAGTTTGTTCACGTTGGGTACCAAGAATGTTAACCGCCCAAAACAAAGAAACAAGGAAAACAATAGCCTCCGAACACTTGCAGCGTTTCAATTTGGAGGGAGAGGAGTTTCTGGAAAAAATTGTTACTGGAGACGAAACGTGGGTTCATTTTTTTGAACCTGAATCAAAGCGGCAGTCAATGGAATGGCATCACTGTGAATCACAGAACGCTGTCTAGTACGAATGTCGATGTCAGCCATTTTGCAAGAGGATGCAGTGCTGCCACCTGTTGACTTAGGAGTTACTACTGCAGGGGATTGGAGAAAAAGGTTTGAGGATTTGCACCAAATTCAAGTTTTTCACATAACTAACTTATGTAAGGAAAAAGAAATAGGAGGCATTACTTATTGACCCACCCTCGTATAGTCATCCAGAGTAAATAGGACTTCATGAGCTATAGCCAGAAAATTCAAGACGTACGTTTCATTTGTCATAAAAATATATCAAACATATAGCATTTTAATCAAAATCGTTAGTCATTTTCAAGAAAATCAAAAGTTTTCGAAAAGTTTTCCACGTAAAGGATAGTTTAGGGAGGGGTTATTTTCTTCAAAATCTTCTTGTCGCATCCTTGAAAGACATTAAACTTAAATACCAACTTTGGTTTTTAACCGACTTTTCGTTTTTGAGTTATGCTGTACACACACGCACGCACGCACACTCGCGCACGCGCACGCACACGCACACACACACACACACACACGCGCACACACGCACACACACACACGCACACTTTTCTAAAAATTCCTTTTTTGGATTCAGGGGGTCTCAAAACGTATATTTCCGGTGAAATCTCGACATCGAATTTTTGGGTGGAATACATTTCCTCTACTATGTACGTAACTTAGAGAAAGTAAAAAAGAGTTGGCGCATAATTATGTTTTTTGCTGAATTTGTCCCCCTTTTCAATGAATAAAATGCTTTCTACGTAGTTTGTGCTACTTTCATTAAATGATTTGGGTATCGTTTTTATACCTAAGGTATTTATTTAATGTGTCATTTAATAACGCATTGAAAGCTCTTCGTAACCTATAAATAGTCATCAACGTCCATAAATTAAACTCCCGCCACAATGACTTCGTTATCTACATACATGGACTGAAAGCCAACTTTGCTCTTTTGTTCGCAGCTAAACTATTATCTCAAAGATGATGCTCAGCAGCAAATGCATCTTTGCATTTCCACGTGCTTTACTAGAGAAAGGTCAACCAAATAAACCCCAAGGGTTTCCGGTATTCGGAAGAGATTGTACTTCCCCTGACAAATTTAACACTAAGGCGCGAAAACGATTGCGCAACGCGCTTAACCTTGGAACCACTATCTGTTACACATCGCTGAGGGATCACTGCCGTCAAATACCTAGAATAACAGGAAAATGCATGAATGGTTTGCAGGATATATAAGCTCGCAAAACGCGGAGTTCCCTAGACAAACAAATCGTGCAACATGAAAGCTTACATCGTGACAGCAGTTGTTTTCATCACCACGCTGGTTCTTCAGGTAAATACTATTTTGTTCTACTCTTTGTATCAGGAATGCAATTTTTATTAGGAGTTTTAGGACTTCAAAATATTAATGTTATTAAGCAATTTTATTACGAAACCTGTTATACATAGCTATATGTTCAGGATTATCTGAAGGTGTGGTTTTCAAGAAGCAACCCTACAAGTATATTCCTAGTATGTATTATACGCACATATAATAGTTTCGCTGAAATAAAATATTTTTAAAATAACCTGGTAAACTCCCCTGAAGAAAAATGGAAGGAGAAAAACATCTAGCAACACGAACTAAGAATTTGCCAATATTTTGCGCTTTTATTTTGTTCATTGTGCTATACGAATTAAAACTTTAAAATGCATTGATATCCTTCAACAAAATGAAAGACGAATAAATTGTAAACACTCTGTATCTTAGGGGGGAAAAAACCTTAGTATCCTAATTTTAGAGGTAATGCCCATTTGTCTGTGCATATCACCTGCAAGGCCATGCATTATGTTATTCTCTGCGAACATTTATTATAAGTTCGTCCCAATAGGTCCTAACCGGTTAGAAGACTTTGTGTCTTTAAGAAAACAGGTTAAATAAAAATAACTAATTTTTGTTATTGCTTAGAATTATTGCTGTCATACCTGGCGCGATTAATAAAACATGTTTAAAAGCCATATGTATAAAATATGTGATATTATTAATTCACATAGCTAAATTTTGGGCTGTGAGCTTATAACTCGGGCCTTTAGTTTTTTTTTAACCATTATAAAATAGTTTTGATTATTATCTTCATACACAAGGTATTTGCTGAAACAACTCTTTTCTTTTAATTTTGTAGAAGTAATAGGAAGGTGCAAAACGCATGGAAGTTTCTACCCTACTTTCAAAATTATTGAAGTATTTAAAGTTTCAAACGCATAAAACTTCTTAAGTGAACATAAACAGTGACATAATTTTTTTTTTTGGGTGTGCCTCATGAACTACTAAATTGTTTAAAACACTTCATTTTTTCAAGTGTGATTTAAATAATTCAAGATGTGAATTATATACGTATGTGAAGAGTTCATTACAAAAAGGAGGAATGTTACTTTTTGTTATTTTATGTAAAATTAATTTCAAATTTTAAAACTATATGAGAGTAAATTGAGCAAATACAAATGGTTTATTTTTGTCACATAACTAAATACACATTCCTCTGTTGTTACGTGACAATATAAAGCTTTTCATACTCCATCGTTCTGGTCAATCACAGAATGTGGTCAATTATAGTGCAGTGGTGCCAATATTAATTTGAAATGCTGGCAATAAAACAAAGGAATGCTGTTGCGAATGCAGTGTAGCAAACACAACATGACATTCCCCTGTCTTGCACTGTTTTTCTTGGACATGCCCGCTTTTGCAGTACTCTTCAAATATAGTAATTATATTATCCACGTTAATATTATAGGGAGCATATTTGTATGTATGTATGTGTAAATTGTTGTTTACAAAAAATGCATGTAAAATAAGATATGTGGCAACAATATTAATTAATTCCAATGTACATAATTGCCCTTTGTGGTCTAGGGATAGATAGCCTCTAAATCCCGAACTCACGGGTTCAAGCCCGGTAGAGGGTAATGAGTGCATCATAAGTGGGGTGCAGTACTGAACGTGGGATGAGGTCAAGGCCCCTGTCTCTCCCGGCCGGTTCTGCAAACTTTGCAACCAGGGACCACTACTTCTCAATCAAGTAGCTCCGCAATTGGCCCCTCAGGGACCTAATGAGACTGAGTGCACCCCGGACCAGTCTCCCAGAGGGATAAAATCTCCACACCGGTACTAGAAATCGAACTCCGGTCTCCCACTCAGTAAACAGTAGGGCTACCACCGTGGCACCGAGACAACCCCATATATATTTTATAGTGGACGAGTTTTAACTTGCCTATTTTTCTACTATTCTTGTCTAGCAAGGGCTATGAAAAGTCTTTGGGTTTGTTTCCTTGAAATGGTCAGTCTGTTTTAAAGCTGTGTTGTATTCCTTATCCGATAAAAAAGGGATGACAGAAAGAGATGATGAGTATTACTTCCTTTTTTTAATAAGCAAGTGCCAAGTAACACCTCGTCCAGTATACCACATAAAACTGTAAATCTTATTAAAACACACAATGTATGGCATCAGTCGTTTCCAAGTTTCTTTCCTTTGAAAGAAATGATAATGCAAAGAATGTGGTATTTCAAAACCAGCATGTAGCAACCTACCTTTTAAAGACTATTACTTAATCTCATTATTCCCCTTGTAAATGTGAAATGCAAAAATATTTTCCGCCAAGGTTTATCTCTATTGAAGTATACACAAAAATAAGCTTTTGTAAGTTTATGGGAGAAGTATAAACATAAATCATAGTAGTTACAGAGTATGTGTGAATGTAATAATCAGATTCTCATTTAAAAACATTTGTACTATTGCTATTTTAATGCTACATATTCATATGTTAATCTAGTGCTGATCTATTTTTCCTATTCATAAATCTGCCTTCTAAATTAGCTTCACATACAAGCCAAGACACAATAAAGCTGTTGTTATTTTAAAGGAATAATAATTCTATTATTTTGTATTTTCAGGCTATACCTGGTTACCTGGCATCTCCTGAACCTAAACCAAGTAAGCACAACTTGAGAGAGAGAGAAACAGAAACAGAGAGCACATCTGGAACTTGAGAGATAACTTCTTGTGTAGAAAGTATCAATTAGTACTATGTGCATTAAATTTGCAAGTATATAAATCCTGATTTCAAATGCTATATGGTTTTTGTGACTGAAAGAAATTATTTGGAAAATAAATTTATTTTTGCTTAGGTAGTAAAGACTCTTTGCGTAATTGCAGACATTTTTATTGTGTATGGCTCAAATGTACCACTGATGTTTCTTTCTTTCTTTTTTTTTTTTTTTTGCATGAGCTTATTACTAACAAAAATGATTGTGTTTTGTTTTGGCATCATGCACATCACCAAATTCAAAGTGCTCAATCCTAAATAATTTCATTTATTGTGTCTAAAATAGAAAAGTCATGTAAACATTTTATTGCACTCAAAAATCTTATTTGAAATTTCACCAGATCTCTATCTCCAGATCAAGTATTTTCAGTGTCTAATAAAAGAGAAATTATAGGTCACATGTTATGACAGTAGGTGTGTTCAAACTGAAAGTTTTGAGGAATTAAGATGTATTTGGGGCGGAGAAATATTCTGTTTAAGCATTTTAAATAAAGAAAGTTAAATGCTCCTTTGCAATTATGAAGCTGGCATTAGGAGAATAACTTTAGAAAAAACTAACCAATAGGAAATAAAAATTTTGATTCATCAACCTAAAATTCTTTGAAACTTTGTTTCCCTCTTGGTGTGGTTTTGTGGAATATAGGCATTCTCAATTTATAATTATTGGCTAAGGACGGTTGAAAGAGTGGTGAAGGGTGGACTTTACTAACATGTAACTCTCATTTTGAAAATGAAGCTTAATTTACATGAATGAAGTTACTATACTACATTCCACCAAGGAACAGTGACAACAATAGCCAGCTTACACAGCGGTTAGCGTTACCTATGTGGAGAAGGCCAGGGTCTGAAGAGCCATCTTGAAATTTGGCAAAGGACCTCTTAACCTTTAAAATGCTGGGTGATACAGGATTCTGCTAGCTTTGTCTTGTCTTTCCCCCTATGTCAAAAATTAGCCTATGTCAGCATTGTCAGCAGGAACAACTTTGCATCTTTGTGAAGTAAAGACCTGAAAGGTAACTCTCCCTAAAAATCATGACATGAGCCTGCTACATAGACTCCCTGGAAATGACTTGAGTAAATTCTAAGAAGAACTCTATGGTTTTGCTCCAACAAATATGCTCTGAATATCATGATTCTATAACATTGCAGTTATCTAAAATATACAAAAATGTAGTTTGCTGTATCCATTTAGCATATTAATTAGGTTGTCTCCCTACATAGGTTCACTTGTTACAAAAATTGACATAATATGTGAACAATAGCTCTTTTGTTTTATACCATGCATATAACCAGTTCTCTATTGCCTAATTTGAGATTATATCTGGTAAAGAAAGTCATTTGAGTGTAGCCTATCAGATTTTGATAAATTTTAACTCCCTTTAACCCTGATCGGTAGTTAGAATTTTGAGTAATGCTTGCAACATTGGGCTACAACCTTAAGCTGATTATGAAAGTATTACAGAATTTGCACATTTAAGCTTGGTCATATAACATTATTTCATTTTAAGCACAAAATTCTGAAATATGAAAGCATTTGGATGAAGAAACTTGTTTGCAATCTTGTTATATTAGTTTAATATTTTTAAAAAGCTCAGAAATGTAGTATGTGTGTATATAACATATACACATTAATATATATATATATAAATTCTTTAGGATATACACTTTGAATCACATTAATATTTATTGTATAATTATATTTGTTTTAGAATGTCATCTTCGTGGTGCTGGCATTGAATGTAATTTTGGCTAAAACCTGAACCTTGAACTGCTGTGGAAGAAAATTTAAGATGCATTAGAGAACTGCAAAGATCTCCTCCAATTATTTGATTCTTACATCTTTATTTCTGATGACTATGGAAATGAAATATTGTATTACTGCCGCAACAGTTTTTTAAGAACTTCAATTTTTATGTACATTAAATATTTGACACTGTAAATTAGAACACAAAATGTAAATGAAATAAATTCTATTACTCAAATGTATACTTAATTCTTGTATTAAGTAACACTTTTGTAAGCTACCTTCAGTATGAAAACCTATCTTTACTGTGACAAGCCCAGCTTATACCTACAGTTTTCTTTTACCATACTCTCACTAGTTCTTTACAGGAAAATCTGATATGTTGCACTCACATGACTTTCTCTACTCTCGAACTAACCTTCTTGTTAGTTGAACTAAACATTTGTACAAATTATCTTATTGCGTATTTCTTTGTAGGTGCAAGGGGAACATTAGAATACAGTAGGCTTTGTGCGATAGTCAAATCTTTTAAAGCTTTGAGATTCCATTCTCTTTGCACACTTAACATATAAAAAATGAACAACGATGTTCCATTTCACGGAAGTTTTAAGTTTTCAGAAACTCACACACATAACATGGAATATCTCCGAAATGGTTCACCCTACAAGAAAATTTATCGAGACATAAATTGTGTATTTTAGCAAGATCTACATTTTTTGTATAGTATGAGTTGGTCTATCTCTAACGGTTTACCAGTTATGCAAAAGTCGTCCAGAGTAAATACGACTACAGGGGATACAGCCAGAAAATTCAAGATATACATTTCATTTGTCATCAAAATATCTCAAACCTATGGCATTTTAATCCAAATTGTTAGAGCCATTTTCAAGAAAATCAAAATTTCGAAAAATGTTCCAAGTAAAAGGTAGTTTAGGGTGGGGATATTTTTTTCAAAATATTCGTATCGCATCCTTGAATGACATTAAACTTAAATACCAACTTTGGTTTTTAACCGACTTTTCGTTTTTGAATTATGCTGTCCACAGACACACACAGACAGGCAGACACAGAGAGACACACACAGACAGACAGGCAGACACAGACAGACAAACAGACACAGGAAGGCAGACACAGGCAGACACAGACAGACACAGACAAGCAGACACAGGTAGACACAGACAACAGACACAGGTAGACACAGACAACAGACACAGGTAGACACAGACAACAGACACAGACAAACAGACACTTTTCCCACAGAAAAGTACTGTTGATGCGGCAATGGCTATGAAGCACATCGTACAGCACAACCTATTGGAATTCGGATATGTAATTTTGATCAGTTTAGATGTCAAGGGAGCCTTCGATGCAGTATGGTGGCCGAGCATATTAGATAATTTAAAAAAACTCAAGTGCCTCAGAAATCTGTATGAACTCTCTAAGAATTACTTTAAGGAGAGAACAGCAAATTTGTTTATTAATTCCCATAAAGTGGAGAAGGGAGTGAGGAAAGGTTGCCCTCAAGAATCCTGTTGCGGTCCCGGATTCTGGAATATGCTGTACAATTCGTTACTCAACTCAGAGTTCTCACACCGAACCGAAGTAGTAGCTTTTGCAGATGATATATTAATTATGACTAAGGGCAAGAGTATCAGGGAAACGGTAAACTATGCAAATCTAGAATTGAAGAAAGTAGAATTCTGGGCTAAGAACAATAAGTTACAGGTAATTATTATTTATTTATGCCAACAAACTTACTGTTGGTGTTTTTAAACACACAAGCCGTGTGTGGGCAAAGTTTAAGAGGTAGAACTGGAACTTAAAAATTCAATCCCAGTTGTGGCATTGAATTTTTAAGTTCCAGTTCTACCTCTTAAAATAAGTTACAGTTTAACGATACAAAATCAAAAGTTATGCTCGTAACAAGAAAAAGGAATATACAAAACGAGAAAGTAGATATATATCTTAATGATAAAATATTAGACCAGGTAGAAGAACTAAAATACCTAGGGATATACATCGATAGAACAATCTCGTTTGATAATCATATAGACCATGTTCACGAAAAGGCAATAACATTGATTCATACATTATCTAAATCGGCAAAACTCCACTGGGGCTTGGGAAGCAAGGCACTTCATACCATATACAATGGAGCAATAGAACCTATTTTAACTTATGGTTCGCCAGTATGGGGAGACTCTCTAAAAAAACAAAAGAACCTCAACAAGCTTCAGAGTCTAACGGCTCTTCAATATTAAACAAGTAAAGGCATATAGGACTGTTTTCTACGATGCTTCTTGTGTCATAGCTGGAAATCAACCCATCGACATCACTATTGCTGGTAAAATACAGGAGTATGAGTCAACACACGGAGGAAGGGATTATGACACATCAATAGATTTAACAATATGGCACCATCGAGCTGAAAAAGTATACATTAAGGAACCAGAGAAAAATGCAGAATACGACATAACTGTCTTTACCGACGGCAGCAAAACAGAAAGCAAGGTTGGAGCAGATGCTGTAATATATAGAAGAGACCCAATCCTAAGAGAGCTAAAATGTAGATTGGATCCGAGGTCAAAATCAGCAAATTAACTAACTTGAAAAGTGACAATGCTTGGATCACTTTAGGCATAAGGACCTCATGTAGACACAAACAAGAATTATATCAACAAGTAAGAACAAGTAACAATTTAGAATTAAAACACTACTTCAAAAAATATTGCAAAATTCTAAAAAGGGTAATAAAAGCAGCAAGAGTATTGTATTACAATAAGCTAATCCAACACCCAGACAACAAAACAAAAACTACATGGAATATCATAAAAGGAGAAGCAGGTAAATTTTCATTACAAAACGACTCAATAACATTAAAAGTGGACAATCAAGAAATTAAGAAACCCCATGAAGTTGCAGAAATCTTTAACAAATTCTTTATAGATGTAACAAACAATCTAAATATTAACTATGGAAGTAAAGAAGTAGCACTAGAATTTCTAAGATCAAGTTTCACAGAAGCACTGCCAGAATTTAAAGCTAATCTGACGACACCTGCGGAAATAAAATTATTAACTCCTTTAAAACAAAGAATTCCCATGGTTATGACGAAATAACAACAAAAATCCTAAAATCATGTTCATTCCAAATTAGCACTCCTCTGAGTTATTTGTGCAATGAGTCACTTAAGACCGGAATTTTCCCTGACAGGATGAAATTCTCGATTGTAAAACCCATTTTTAAAAAAGGTGAACGCGACAATGCTTCTAACTATAGGCCAATTTCTCTCTTACCAGTTTTTTCAAAAGTTCTTGAAAAATTTATGTTCTACAGGTTGTATAAATACCTCAAGTATAACAAGATACTAGTGAAAGATCAGTTCGGATTCAGAAAGGGCATCTCAACAAATAATGCAACTTTTAAACTTACACATGAAGTGTTAACTGCCCTAAACAATAAAATGCATGTAGGCGGTATTTTCTGTGACCTAGCAAAGGCATTTGATTGTGTAAATCATAACATTCTGTTAGCAAAACTGGAATTCTATGGTATTAAAAATGAAAATTTAAGTTGGTTCATATCATACCTAAAGGAAAGAAAACAAAGCGTTAAAGTAAACAGTGATACTGATAATGGAAAACAAACTTCAAATTGGAAATCAGTAGCACATGGAGTACCCCAAGGTTCAGTATTAGGGCCTCTATTATTTCTGATCTATATAAATGACCTTTCACTTTATATAAAGAATATAGCAAGTTCTGTACTGTTCGCTGATGACACTAGTGTGCTGGTCACTAGCAAAAACTTAAATGAATGTATAATTAAATTAAATTATGTTTTGAACTGCATGTCCTACTGGTTTAAGGCCAACAAATTATCTGTTAACCTAGATAAAACAAAAGTGATTAAATTCATAACTCATCAAACATCACACACTCCAATTGAAATAGGGATTAACGATATGTTATTAGAACAAATAGATAACATCAAATTTCTGGGTCTTCAAGTTGACAAATATTTAGATTGGAAAGCTCACATTAAGTATATCTTACCCAAACTCAGTTCTGCCTGTTATGCTATCCGAGTGCTGGCAAATGTTAGCTCCATAGATACACTCAAATTAGTTTACTCTGCATATTTTAACTCTATAATGGAATACGGTATTTTATTTTGGGGCAATTCAGTAGAGAGTAAACAAATATTCCTCATACAAAAGAAGGTTATAAGAATTATTTCCAACACCCAGTAGACAATCATGCAAAGATCTTTTCAGAAGATTAAACATATTAACCTTACCCAGTATGGGGTAGTAAGGGGTAGTGATGCGCCTCCTATAGCCTCTCCTACCCAATTCTCATCCTCATCCTGCCCGTGGTGCACCCTGCTTTTAACAGATGAGGCTCTGGGGACCGAATCACAGCGGTATAACTGTTTCATCTAAAATGGAGGAAATGTCATTTACATATGTACTGGCCTATCACAGCACAACAGCGTCCCTCAGAGGCACATGAGGGGAAGGTCGGTGGATCTAAATACCACCTATTTAGTCCTCCCGGCTAGGTCCGATGGACCCGTTGACCAACGATAGGTGTGGTCCTCCTTGCAAAATGGGGGTTTAAGTCGGGTGATGTAACTGCCACATTGTAAAACTGGTGCCCGTTAAGAAAACAGTTACATGAAAGCCACATACATGAATATGAGTCCTAAAGATAAATATTCCGGAGTTAAAACTGTCCCCCAATCGGATCTCCGGGTGGGGACATCTTTAGGCAAATTTCATCACAATTCCAATACTTTAAGAATTCTACAATGGAATGCAGGAGACATGTCCCAGCCTAAAAAACAAGAGCTAATGAAAATATTAAAAGACCAAGATATAGATGTCTTCACAGTACAAGAAGCCAATATATCAGAAGAACAGGAAATATACTTTGAAATGGATCAGTACACTACACATATACTTCCAAAGGCTCGTCAAATAGCAAGTGGTATTCTTACAGGAATTAAAAGAAATATGAAAGCTACTATCCAAATCCAAAAAACAATGGAAAAACAAGATAAATCAGAAATAGTTAAAATTGAAGTATGGAAAAGTAACTACCACTATAGAATTTACAGTATCTACAATCCTCCAGACAATACACTAGTTCTAAATTCTATTCCCATAGAACCCAAAAGTATTTTAATAGGTGATTTTAATGCACACTCCCCTAGGTGGGGCTACAGAGATATAAATTCAGCAGGAAGAGTCATAGAAGACCTATTAAACTCATCAACAATGGAATTAATATTTAATCCAAATGATTCACCCACTTACCTTCATTATAATGGTTCAGGTACAAATCCTGATCTTCTGATGGTGTCATCTGACATAATTGACAATACAAAAAGAGAAATAATAGAAGACCCAGGTTCAGGCCACAGAATCACCATAAACTCCACAAGAGGTTTAATAAATAAAAGTTGTTGTTGTTGTTGTTTTCTAGTGCCTTGCATCTGGCAATGAAGCCATTAGCATTCGTGCTTTCCAATACTTTTGAACTGTAGTTTCTTCTGATCTTAATGCTTCACAGGTCTTCAAGTGTTCTTCATTCATTTCTGCTGGATCGTTACACAGGACACATATCGGTGAGGCTGAGATACCTACTCTGTAGAGATGACCCGCCAAGCAGTCATGATTTGTCAATAGTCGGAAGGCTGCAACAGCTGTTTTCCTTGGTCTCTGGGGGATTATATCTGGATTGGAAAGTAGTGTAATCCATTTTTTATCTTTGGCATTTGTTTCTATTTCTTGTAGGTATGAATGACAAAAATTTTTAATGATCAAGCGTTTTATTGAGGAATATGAGAAATTGAATTTAGACTTTTGTGTTATTGTTGTGGCTTTCTTTGCAAGTGAGTCTGCAGCTTCGTTCCCCATGACTCCACAGTGTGCTGGAATCCATTGGAGATGAACAGTCTTATTAACTTTTTGGAGTTGTGTTAACATTTTGTAGCATTCTCTAATTTTTGTTGACTTCTTTGTAGTATTTGAACATATTCCCTGAATTGCAGCTTTAGAATCCGAAAGAATTACTGCCTTGTTAAATTTATTTAAGGGAAGATTTAATAATTGTCGGAGAGCAATGTATATAGCCTCTATTTCTCCATCATAATTTGTTGTGTCTCTGCCAACAGAATGATAAAAGGAAAAATGTGAACATGTAACTCCACCTCCAGTAAGGTTTTCCTTCGAGGATCCATCAGTATATATGTGCAGCCATTCTTCTGTGGGATACCTAGTATTGATTGTTTCCAGAGCTAGAAGTTTTTGTATTTCTTTTGGTGTGTCTGATTTACTTATTTCCTCTATTAATTCCAAATTGAAGGTAGGTTGCAATAATTCCAATGGATTTTCTCTAATAAGTAGATTTTCTGTGGTGTTAGGAATGTTCAATTTGGATTTAATCTGTGTTACCTTTTCTAGGAAACTACTATGAGTTTTAAGGATTGAAGGGGGGAGGTTCTCTTTTGTCCATTTAGAGTTTGGCAGTCGTAACATTTTCTCGTGTTGGAGCAATGCTTGTTCTTCTATTTTTGTTGTTATTGATGGCGTCTGTGTTAAGGCAAGCATGGCATCAATAGGTGTGGATTTAACTGCTCCAGTGATTAGGCGAAGAGCCTGATTTTGTATTTGTTCAAGTTTATTGATGTTAGCATTTGCTGCTGTTATTAAAGCTTCAGAACAGTACAAGAGGTTTGGTTTAATATACATTTTGTATGTTGTGTTAAGGACTCTCCTTGAGCAGCCCCATTTAGCACCAGCTAACCTTTTCAGGATTTGCAATTTCTTTTCAACCTTTTCTGAGATGTTTGTTATATGTTTTTTCCAACTTAGCTTTCTGTCGAAAGTGACGCCTAAGTATTTGGCATCATCAACTGCCAATGACTATCAATGTGGAAAAAACAAATTATGAATTATTTACACTAAAATACAAACCAGTTAATATCAGCATAAATTATAATGGTAAACCACTCAAAGCAGTTAATAAATAAAAGTAACAAACCAAAAATTACAACTTCTTGGAATTTTAAAAAAGCAGATTGGTCCAGTTTCCAAAATGAGATAGAAGGGAAGTGTAATACACTGTTAGAATCAGAGTTCAAGTCAACAGATGAAATGAATAAAAAAATTTGTGAAATATTATTGACAGCAGCCAAAACACATATCCCCAAAGGAAAGTTAAAGAAATATAGCTACTTTTGGTCTCCATCTTTATCTAAGTTAAAACACGAAAGAAATATAGCAAGAGTCAAAGCCGAAAGAACCAAGTGTCCAGAAGATGTACAAAACTGGAGAAGAAAAGCAGCCATTTTTAAGAAAGAATTAATTACAGCAAAGAGGGCCAGTTTCACAAATTTTGTAGAACATATGGATGATAGGAAAGATGGAAATAAAATATACAAATTCCTTAATAAAACAAAATTATCAAAAAATACAACTGAACCATTAAAACATAATAACAAAAGCTTAACTACAGATAGGGAAATAGCAGAATCCCTTAACAAGTTTTAGAATACCCCAAGCATATAAAAAACAAGATAAGGCTATCCAAAAAACTATCAGAGAAACTTATAAACCAAAAGGTATACGAAATGATATTTTTATTCAAAATTTTAACGAAACAGAACTGGATTTAGCAATAGAACAATTACAGAACAAAAAATCTCCAGGACCTGACAAGATCCACACAGAGTTTATTAAACACCTTGGCAGGAAAGGAAAAGAAATCCTACTTAAACTGTATAACACGTATTGGAGAATGACTGTACCTTCCGACTGGAAAAAAGCCATTATCATCCCGATTTTAAAGAAAAATAAACCTTCAAACAATATTAATAGTTTCAGACCAATATCTTTGACCAGTGTTATTGCAAAAGTGATGGAAAGAATGGTGGCATCTAGACTTAACTGGTTCCTAGAATATTACAACTTAATTAATAGTTCACAGACCGGCTTCAGACAGAATCATAGTACAAGTGAAAATGTACTCCTACTAAGCCAAGACATCAAGGAAGCTTTCAATAGAAAGGAGGATACCTTAGCAGTATTCATTGATTTCAAATCAGCATATGACTCAGTCTGGAGAACCAAATTAATTGAGAAGTTGCAATCAATAGGTGTGAAAAGTAACATGCTTAAATGGATAACTCAGTTTATTTCACAAAGATTTTGTGCCACAAAATATAATACATACATTTCCAAATATATACAAACACACCGAGGACTTCCACAAGGTGCTGTTCTGAGCACAACATTCTTTAATATATATATAAATGACCTTCCATCAATAATAAAAACTTTAGAAACCAAAATTGCTTTATTTGCTGACGATGTAGTCATTTGGACTTCAGGCTCTCCAAAAAAACCTGAATTAATTAAAGACAGAATAGAAACAGCCCTAAACAAAGTACATGAATGGAGCTCCCAAAACCTCATGACTATCAATGTTGTTGTTGTTGTTTTCTAGTGCCTTGCATCTGGCAATGAAGCCATTAGCATTCGTGCTTTCCAATACTTTTGAACTGTAGTTTCTTCTGATCTTAATGCTTCACAGGTCTTCAAGTGTTCTTCATTCATTTCTGCTGGATCGTTACACAGAACACATATCGGTGAGGCTGAGATACCTATTCTGTAGAGATGACTTGCCAAGCAGTCATGATTTGTCAATAGTCGGAAGGCTGCAACAGCTGTTTTCCTTGGTCTCTGGGGGATTATATCTGGATTGGAAAGTAGTGTAATCCATTTTTTATCTTTGGCATTTGTTTCTATTTCTTGTAGGTATGAATGACAAAAATTTTTAATGATCAAGCGTTTTATTGAGGAATATGAGAAATTGAATTTAGACTTTTGTGTTATTGTTGTGGCTTTCTTTGCAAGTGAGTCTGCACCTTCGTTCCCCATGACTCCACAGTGTGCTGGAATCCATTGGAGATGAACAGTCTTATTAACTTTTTGGAGTTGTGTTAACATTTTGTAGCATTCTCTAATTTTTGTTGACTTCTTTGTAGTATTTGAACATATTCCCTGAATTGCAGCTTTAGAATCCGAAAGAATTACTGCCTTGTTAAATTTATTTAAGGGAAGATTTAATAATTGTCGGAGAGCAATGTATATAGCCTCTATTTCTCCATCATAATTTGTTGTGTCTCTGCCAACAGAATGATAAAAGGAAAAATGTGAACATGTAACTCCAGCTCCAGTAAGGTTTTCCTTCGAGGATCCATCAGTATATATGTGCAGCCATTCTTCTGTGGGATACCTAGTATTGATTGTTTCCAGAGCTAGAAGATTTTGTATTTCTTTTGGTGTGTCTGATTTACTTATTTCCTCTATTAATTCCAAATTGAAGGTAGGTTGCAATAATTCCAATGGATTTTCTCTAATAAGTAGATTTTCTCTGGTGTTAGGAATGTTCAATTTGGATTTAATCTGTGTTACCTTTTCTAGGAAACTACTATGAGTTTTAAGGATTGAAGGGGGGAGGTTCTCTTTTGTCCATTTAGAGTTTGGCAGTCGTAACATTTTCTCGTGTTGGAGCAATGCTTGTTCTTCTATTTTTGTTGTTATTGATGGCATCCGTGTTAAGGCAAGCATGGCATCAATAGGTGTGGATTTAACTGCTCCAGTGATTAGGCGAAGAGCCTGATTTTGTATTTGTTCAAGTTTATTGATGTTAGCATTTGCTGCTGTTATTAAAGCTTCAGAACAGTACAAGAGGTTTGGTTTAATATACATTTTGTATGTTGTGTTAAGGACTCTCCTTGAGCAGCCCCATTTAGCACCAGCTAACCTTTTCAGGATTTGCAATTTCTTTTCAACCTTTTCTGAGATGTTTGTTATATGTTTTTTCCAACTTAGCTTTCTGTCGAAAGTGATGCCTAAGTATTTGGCATCATCAACTGCTTTGAGTGGTTTACCATTATAATTTATGCTAATATTAACTGGTTTGTATTTTAGTGTAAATAATTCATAATTTGTTTTTTCCACATTGATAGTCATGAGGTTTTTGGAGCTCCATTCATGTAGTTTGTTTAGGGCTGTTTCTATTCTGTCTTTAATTAATTCAGGTTTTTTTGAAGAGCCTGAAGTCCAAATGACTACATCGTCAGCAAATAGAGCAATTTTGGTTTCTAAAGTTTTTATTATTGATGGAAGGTCATTTATATATATGTTAAAGAGTGTTGTGCTCAGAACAGCACCTTGTGGAAGTCCTCGGTGTGTTTGTTTATATTTGGAAATGTATGTATTATATTTTGTGGCACAAAATCTTTGTGAAATAAACTGAGTTATCCACTTAAGCATGTTACTTTTCACACCTATTGATTGCAACTTCTCAACTAATTTATTTCTCCAGACTGAGTCATATGCTGATTTAAAATCAATGAATACTGCCAAGGTATCCTCCTTTCTATTGAAAGCTTCCTTGATGTCTTGGCTTAGTAGGAGTACATTTTCACTTGTACTATGATTCTGTCTGAAGCTGGTCTGTGAACTATTAATTAAGTTGTAATATTCTAGGAACCAGTTAAGTCTAGATGCCACCATTCTTTCCATCACTTTTGCAATAACACTGGTCAAAGATATTGGTCTGAAACTATTAATATTGTTTGAGGGTTTGTTTTTCTTTAAAATCGGGATGATAATGGCTTTTTTCCAGTCGGAAGGTACAGTCATTCTCCAACACGTGTTATACAGTTTAAGTAGGATTTCTTTTCCTTTCCTGCCAAGGTGTTTAATAAACTCTGGATGGATCTTGTCAGGTCCAGGAGATTTTTTGTTCTGTAATTGTTCTATTGCTAAATCCAGTTCTGTTTCATTAAAATCCTGAATAAAAATATCATTTCGTATACCTTTTGGCTTACTAGTTTCTCTGATAGTTTTTTGGATAGCCTTATCTTGTTTTTTATACGCTTGGGGTACTCTTTGTGACTGAGCATAAAACTTGTTAAGGGATTCTGCTATTTCCCTATCTTTAGTTAAGCTTTTGTTATTATATTTTAATGGTTCAGTTGTATTTTTTGATAATTTTGTTTTATTAAGGAATTTGTATATTTTATTTCCATCTTTCCTATAGTCCATATGTTCTACAAAATTTGTGAAACTGGCCCTTTTTGCTGTAATTAATTCTTTCTTAAAAATGCCTGCTTTTCTTCTCCAGTTTTGTACATCTTCTGGACACTTGGTTCTTTCGGCTTTGACTCTTGCTATATTTCTTTCGTGTTTTAACTTAGATAAAGATGGAGACCAAAAGTAGCTATATTTCTTTAACTTTCCTTTGGGGATATGTGTTTTGGCTGCTGTCAATAATATTTCCCAAATTTTTTATTCATTTCATCTGTTGACTTGAACTCTGATTCTAACAGTATATTACACTTCCCTTCTATCTCATTTTGGAAACTGGACCAATCTGCTTTTTTAAAATTCCAAGAAGTTTTAACTTTTGGTTTGTTACTTTTATTTGGGGTAGTAAGGGGTAGTGATGCGCCTCCTATAGCCTCTCCTACCCAATTCCCATCCTCATCCTGCCCGTGGTGCACCCTGCTTTTAACAGATGAGGCTCTGGGGACCGAATCACAGCGGTATAACTGTTTCATCTAAAATGGAGGAAATGTCATTTACATATGTGCTGCCCTATCACAGCACAACAGCGTCCCTCAGAGGCACATGAGGGGAAGGTCGGTGGATCTAAATATCATCTATTTAGTCCTCCCGGCTAGGTCCGATGGACCCGTTGACCAACGATAGGTGTGATCCCCCTTGCAAAATGGGGGTTTAAGTCGGGTGATGTAACTGCCACATTGTAAAACTGGTGCCCGTTAAGAAAACAGTTACATGAAAGCCACATACATGAATATGAGTCCTAAAGATAAACATTCCGGAGTTAAAACTGTCCCCCAATCGGATCTCCGGGTGGGGACATCTTTAGGCAAATTTCATCATTGTTCCAATACTTTATGACTATCAATGTGGAAAAAACAAATTATGAATTATTTACACTAAAATACAAACCAGTTAATATTAACATAAATTATAATGGTAAACCACTCAAAGCAGTTGATGATGCCAAATACTTAGGCATCACTTTCGACAGAAAGCTAAGTTGGAAAAAACATATAACAGACATCTCAGAAAAGGTTGAAAAGAAACTGTAAATCCTGAAACGGTTAGCTGGTGCTAAATGGGGCTGCTCAAGGAGAGTCCTTAACACAACATACAAAATGTAAGAGGTAGAACTGGAACTTAAAAATTCAATGCCACAACTGGGATTTGAACCACAGACCTTCCGCTTGCCGGGCGGACGCTCTAACCACTGAGCTATTGTGACAAACTGCCAGAATGGCATTAAGTTCTACCTCTTAAACTTTGCCCACACACGGCTTGTGTGTTTAAAAACACCAACAGTAAGTTTGTTGGCATAAATAAATAATAAATACAAAATGTATGTTAAACCAAACCTCTTGTACTGTTCTGAAGCTTTAATAACAGCAGCAAATGCTAACATCAATAAACTTGAACAAATACAAAATCAGGCTCTTCGCCTAATCAGTGGAGCAGTTAAATCCACACCTATTGATGCCATGCTTGCCTTAACACGGATCCCATCAATAACAACAAAAATAGAAGAACAAGCATTGCTCCAACACGAGAAAATGTTACGACTGCCAAACTCTAAATGGACAGAAGAGAACCTCCCCCCTTCAATCCTTAAAACTCATAGTAGTTTCCTAGAAAAGGTAACACAGATTAAATCCAAATTGAACATTCCTAACACCAGAGAATATTTACTTATAAGAGAAAATCCATTGGAATTATTGCAACCTACCTTCAGTTTGGAATTAATAGAGGAAATAAGTAAAACAGACACACCAAAAGAAATACAAAATCATCTAGCTCTGGAAACAATCAATACTAGGTATCCCACAGAAGAATGGCTGCACATATATACTGATGGATCCTCCAAGGAAAACCTTACTGGAGCTGGAGTTACGTGTTCACATTTTTCCTTTTATCATTCTGTTTGCAGAGACACAGCAAATTATGATGGAGAAATAGAGGCTATACACATTCCTCTCCGACAATTATTAAATCTTCCCTTAAATAAATTTAACAAGGCAGTAATTCTTTCAGATTCTAAAGCTGCAATTTAGGGAATATGTTCAAATACTACAAAGAAGTCAACAAAAATTAGAGAATGCTACAAAATGTTAACACAACTCCAAAAAGTTAATAAGACTGTTCATCTCCAATGGATTCCAGCACACTGTGGAGTCATGGGGAACGAAGCTGCAGACTCACTTGCAAAGAAAGGCACAACAATAAAACAAAAATCTAAATTCAATTTCGCATATTCCTCAATAAAACGCTTGATCATTAAAAAATTTTCTCATTCATACCTACAAGAAATAGAAACAAATGCCAAAGATAAAAAATGGATTACACTACTTTCCAACCCAGATATAATCCCCCAGAGACCAAGGAAAACAGCGGTTGTAGCCTTCCGACTATTGACAAATCACGACTGCTTAGCAAGTCATCTCTACAGAATAGGTATCTCATCCTCACCAATATGTGTCCTGTGTAACGATCCAGCAGAAATGAACGAAGACCACTTGAAGACCTGTGAAGCATTAAGATCAGAAGAAACTACAGTTCAAAAGTATTGGAAAGCACGAATGCTAATGGCTTCATTGCCAGATGCAAGGCACTAGAAAACAACAACAACCTTACCCAGTATGCATATATTCTCGATTCTAAAATTCTTTATATGCAATCAATCCTTATTCACAACAAACAAAGAAATTCATGGAATAAACACTAGACAGAAGAGTAATATCCATCATCCCAGTGCAAAATTTTCTTGCTTCCAGAAAGGTGTATATTATGAAACCATAAAAATATTTAATGCCCTTCCTAATAACCTTAAGGGAAAAGTTGACAATTTCAATGCTTTTAAAACAGCTGCTAAAGAGTACCTATGCTCAAAATCATTTTATTCTGTACAAGATTATCTGAATGACCAATTATCCTATTAATTCCTATGTAGCTCAGTTTATTCTATATGTGAATTACAAACTATGCTGTAAATATCTATGTAACTTTGTTGCTTATTTAGCCTTATAAATAGTTTCTAGCTCATTTTATTCTGTATAAGATTATTTAAATGGCAAATTATCCTGTTAATGCTTATATAGTTTTGTAAGTAGTTTCTAACTCATTTTATTGTGTACAAGATTATTTAAATGACAAATTATTCCTGTTAATGCTCATGTAGCTTTGTAAGTAGTTCCTAACTCATTGTATTCTGTATAAGATTATTCAAATGACAAATTATTCCTGTTAATGCTTATGTAGCTTTGTAAGTAGTTTCTAACTCATTTTATTCTGTATAAGATTATTTAAATGACAAATTATTTGAGTTAATGCTTATGTAACTTTGTAAGTAATTTTTAACTCATTTTATTCTGTATAAGGTAATCTAAATGACAAATCACCCTGTGAAAGCTTATGTAACTCTAAGTGATCTCTAGATGAATCATTATTATTGTATTACCACTAAACAGTAGAATATGGCTGTAAATGCCTAGTGTAAATCTAACACAAAATTCAATTCTTATCTGACAAATTTCAGGTAAGCTTTGATTGTGTTTCCATTATCCCCTTTGCTGTTGTTTGTTTGTTTCTTTTTTGTTCCTGTATATAATGAGTTTTTATTTGCTCATTCTGTATATTTATTGACAATGTTTTGTACATCACAATTGACATGTACAATGTTCACCAGCCTCCATGGCTACTTGTGAACTCACTGAACGCAATCTAATCTAATCTCTAATAATCAAGCTAAGCAAATGGCAATACTTAAAGCTCTCCAAGAAATCCATACTCTACAGGATAAAAATATCACTATAGTCATTTTTACAGACAGTAAAATAACAGTTCCCTTATTAAACAACAATTCAAAGCACAATACGATAATAGACAGTATTCTGAAGATAGTTCATAATATAGAACAGCGCCAATGGAAAATATATTTCAGCTGGGTGAAAGCTCACCTAGGAATAGCTGGCAATGAGCTAGCAGACAGACTCGCCAAACAAGCTGTTAAAGATGAACGCCTGGAAATAATCTGCAAAAGAATCCCTAAATCGACAATCAAAAGCGAAATCAAAGAACTAGGTTTGCCAGAGTGGTAGAGAAGATGGAATAACACAACTAAAGGACTAGTGAGTAAATCTCTTTTTCCCTCAATCAGGACAAGACTCAAGCTGTGCTTACCAAACACACCAGAATTCACAGCAATAGTTACAGGCCATGGGAAAACAAATGCATATCTCCATCGATTCCATATAATAGATGATCCTTCATGTACATGCAGAAGAGCAGCACAATCAGTCAATCATCTAATCTATGAGTGTCAGCACAAAAAGCAACAAAGAACAAATCTAATTAAAGCCATAGATAATAAAGGCAGTAACTGGACAATAACCCCTCAAGAACTTCTAACAAAACATTTAAGAGCATTCAAGAGCATTAAAGAAATTTGTACAAACCATATCAGTGTAAACATCAAGTGTGTAAGACCATTAATGTAATCTAAATACTCTTTACTTGTTAACTATGTTATTAAATGCATGTAATATTACGATTTGTAATGGGGCATGCTGATAATAAGGAACTGTTATTAAAAAAAAACAGACAGACAGACACATACAGACATTTAGTAAGACACACAGACAGACAGACAGACAGACACAAACACATACAGACAGATAGAAAGACACACAGACCGAAACATAGACAGACACAAACAGACACAAACACATACAGACACATAGAAAGACATACACAGACAAATAGACAGACAGACACATAGACACATACACAAAGACAGACACATAGACACACTGACAGACAGACACATACACACAGACATACAGATAGACAGACGCATACACACAGACATACAGATAGACGCATAGACACATAGACACACAAACATATAGACAGACAGCTAGACACACAGACAGACATATAGACAGACATATAGACAGACACATAGACAGACAGACACACACATAGACAAATAGACAGACACATAGACAAATAGACAGACACATAGACAGACAGACACATAAACAGACACATAGACAGACAGACAGACACATAAACAGACAAACACATTGACAGACACATAGACACACAGACACATAGACACACAGGCAGACACATAGACAGACAGACAAACACATGGACAGACACATAGACAGACAAATAGGCACACAGATAGACACATAGACATATAGACCGACACATAGACAGACATATAGACTGACACATAGACAGACAGATAGGCACACAGACAGACACATAGACACACAGACAGACAGATACACACATACACATAGACACACAGACAGCCACACAGACAGACACATAGACAGAAATACAGACACACAGATAGACAGACACCTAGACAGACAGATAGAAACACAGATAAACACACAGATAAACACACAGATACACACACAGACAGACGCATATACAGACAGATAGGCACATAGACAGACACACAGACAGACACATAGACATACAGATAGACACACAGACACCCAGACAGACCGATAGACACCCAGATAGACCGATAGACACACAGACAGACCGATAGACACACAGACAGACCGATAGACACACAGACAGACAGATAGACACACAGACACATAGACACACATATACACACAGACAGACATCTGGACAGACAGACAGTAGACACTCAGACACAGACAGACAGAACGACAGACAGACACACAAACACATAGACAGACAGATAGACACACAGACACACAGAGACGGGTAGACACACAGAAAGACACGCAGACAGACAGACACAGACAGACACGCAGACAGATAGACACACAGATATACAGACAGACACATAGACAGATAGACATACAGACACACAGACAGACACACAGACAGACACAAAGACTGACAGATAGACACACAGATAGACACACAGACAGACAGAATGACAGGTAGACACACAGACAGACACACAGACACGTAGACAGACAGACATAGACAGATAGACACACAGACATACAGAGAGACAGATAAACACACAGACAGACAGACAGATAGACACATAGACACACATATACACACAGACAGACACCTGGACAGACAGACAGACAGTAGACACTCAGACACAGACAGACAGAACGACAGACAGACACCAAACACATAGACAGACAGATAGACACACAGACACACAGAGACGGGTAGACACACAGAAAGACACGCAGACAGATACACAGACAGACACGCAGACAGATAGACACACAGATATACAGACAGACACATAGACAGATAGACATACAGACACACAGACAGACACACAGACAGACAGATAGACACACAAACAGACAGACAGACAGACAGAATAACAGGTAGACACACAGACAGACACACAGACACGTAGACAGACATAGACAGATAGACACTCAGACATACAGAGAGACAGATAGACACACAGACACAAAGATAGACACACAGACACATTGACAGATAGACACACACAGACAGATGCGCACACAGACAGACAGACAGACAGACAGACAGATAGACTCTCCGTCTCTGTTTTGTTTGGGGTGTCACATGAAAGCTGAAGGAGGGCAGAATCCAGAACCGGTCTTAGATTTTCGATATCTCAATTTTTAAGGGATTTATGACGTAAAACGTGTGTACACTAAGCTTTCTTTACACTCTGTAGGTCACGAAATAGTTTAAACTTGTGTCCTAACCTCACTAATGTTGAACTTAGAGCTGTCTAAAGTTGGCTGTCGTAGACTTTGACACGTCATAAAAGACAAACAAATAGGAATTTCGAGAAACGAAGACCGGATTCGTGATCCTGGGGTATAAAGCTATCAGTATGATAAATTTCATTGAAATCTGTGACGGTCATTTGTCAACTTACCCGGCTGAAGACCTGTTTTGGCAGTTTTCTGAAAATTAAAACTGTTAATATCTCTGGTTCTAAGCCATGTTTTCGAGATTACAAAGTGTCCAAAAATTTACCAAGAAATTAGCTTTCTTTAAACAATTTGTCGGAAACTCTACCTTTATCCTTTCAGAAATTATTCACGTTTAAAGTATGGAAAAGAGGTCGAAAATTTAAGCCTTGCCGTTTTTTTGGGGTCCCGAAAAAAATTGAGTTACGGAGATCACATGAAAGCTGAAGACGAGCAGAATCCATAACCGGTCTTAGATTTTCGATATCTCAATTTTTAAGGGATTTATGACGGAAAACGTGTGCGCACTGAAAAAAATAGATTTACAAATTTTATCATTGAAAGCTTTCTTTACACTCTGTAGGTCACGAAATAGTTTAAATTTGTGTCCTAACCTCCCTAATGTTATACTTAGAAGTAGTATGTAATAGCCCACTTAACTGTACCCGCAGGGCGTATTGTTGAATCGGCTACCGATACAGCGGTATTAGAAAGTGTATATGAGCAAATGGGAGATACAGAGAGAAAAAAGAATGGTTTAATCGGCATTCCGTTTTAAGGATATATGGATGGGGACTGTGTGTATGAAGTAGTAGGGAAAGAAAACACCCTCCCCCCTGGATGTGTGTGTATGTATGTGTGTGTACGTGTTTATGATGATAACGCAATGCTTGCTAGGCTGGGAGGGGTTGTATGTATGTGTGTGTGTGTGTGTGTGTGTGTGTGTGTGTGTGTGTGTGTGTGTGTGTGTTTGTTTGTATTCTTTATTGTTCTACATGTTCCATTACAATATGTAATACTACATGTTGGGTTTGCTTACAAAGTAAACTGATAAATACATATTAATTTAACATTTAATTGTTTGTTTGTATGTACCACTAATGAAGACTGGGGCTTTGCGTATGTGTAATTACCGTAGGGGGAGGTAAGAATTGCCCTGCGCAGCAAGCCGTTGCGTTGACCACTACTACAGGCAGAGAGCAGAGGGGATGTACCGTAAGTAAAGAGGGCCATGAAAGTAATGTACTGAAAAGGGGGACGATGTGAGAACCGAAAAATACAAAGGAAGTAAGTGTATATTCGTTGTGTGAGGCCATAATACAGGCATCGGCAAACATGTACTCAATGGGGTATCAGTATGACGTCTCAACATGCAACCCGCAATGCACATGACGTAATGTAGAACAGGGGATGGCCTTGACCTTCGTTCAGAGTCAGTGGTGGACTCACTCGCTTCAGAGTAGAATAAGGAATAGTACATATACTTCAATCCAGCTATTTTGGTCTACGATACTTTAGGTAGGTCTAGATATTTGAGCAATATATTTCAATTCACTTCTATTTGCAATATACCATGAAAATCTAGTGATATATCACAAGTAGCCACTCTCGGTATAGCATGCAAATTATCATTTGTTAATCGCGATACAATTTTTTTTTAGATTCAGTTTCTTTTCTTCTACATATTTCTTAAATGCTTGAAATAATTCTGTCCCTGTTGTATGTTCCCTAAGTGGAATGTCTTCAAGCATATATTCTTCTATCGAAAGGTTGTTAGTAACTCCACGATTGAAAATTACCAATTGTGCTGTGTCAACGTTGTCAGTGCTTTCATTCAACGCGAGAGAAACGGCTATAAATTCATGGACCTCGGTTTGTAGTCTTTTTTCGGTTATTTCTGCTATTTTATGTATCCTTCTCTGTGTGGTTCGTGGTGATAATGCAGTATTACTAAAAATGTCATTGTTCAGGGAAAATTATGTTGGCAACTTTACTCTTACATTTTTTATGAAATCTCCATCACTAGAACACCTCATTGACTGAGCAATCTCCAAAGCAACAGCATAGCTGGCGTGAAGTTGTCTATCAGTTATATTTGAATTAATATTAGGTGCATTATCTGAATATTGCTCTTTGAGCTGTTGCAGTTGGTTAGTCCAATCTAGACCTGAAAAAAAATGAAATGAATAAAGGACCCTACGTCAGTGTTATCCTACTTTAAATCGTGGTGTAAATTTATGAATACATGCTTGTCTATAATTGTATGGTGATATTATGACATGTATCATAATGCCGCTTGATGTTCCATTGATGAGTGCCTTTTTGAACTTTAGAGCACAACAAACACCTTACGTTCCTTACATGATGAGAGAAGAAATAATCAAAGTGCTATTCTAGATATCAAATTTAATACACCAGGAATAATTAAATGCACTCTAATTCTATGAATATACTGACTTTAAGTTAAATAAACTAATATCCTTCAAGGTTATAAATAAAGAAATTTATCTTTAAGTCTTAGTATTAAATTACACTTTCATAGACATGTTTAGAAGTACAAGTAAATACGATAGGACAGTCCGCCCGTGATCGGTGTGTATGCAGTGCCGGTTAAGGCTGCGAGGGAGGGGGAGACAGAGTAAGCGCTGCCCCTGATACGTCATAGTTGCGAGGCCTCATTGAGTACATGTTTGCCGATGCCTGCCATAATAGATTGTATCTTAAATATATGCAGAGCACGCATAACTGTACTCAATAAAGTCTCCTCGTGTCAACCATCTGATGATGGCAGCTGGAACAGATCAGTTCAGACGCATAAAGCCTATTCAATAGCTTTAAAATTAGTTTGCCATTACGACGACACTTTCTCAAAATTTAAATTGTTTAGAGGTGATACTGCTATTGAAATTTTTTTAAGGAACCACAATTAATTGCAGATGACATAATTGACATATATTCACAGAAAAAAGAGTTAATTATGACAGATGAAGACGAAAGAAATTTCAGAAATTCCACAAAAGCTACCTTTGCAATCGTGATTTTGAATCGGATACGGTCAAATGCATAGACCATGATCACGTGACTTCGAAGTACCTCGGTGCTACGCACATGTCAAGTTATTTAAACAGAAAAGTTCCAATTTCCATTGTCTATCAAAATATTATGCACATTTTCTTGTAAAACACTCGGCATGCCACAGAGAACCTGTGGTATGCATCCCGCAGACGTCTGAAAACTACCTCTCTTTCAGTAAGAGATACACTTCCAATGGGAAAAGTATATATTTCAGATTTTTGGACAGTTATAGATTCTTAGATGATAAACTGAGTAACTTAGCAGATATGCTAAACCCAGAGGACTTCAAAATTACAAATTCAGCATATCAAAATTCTATGGAATGTGAATTGGTTACACGAAAGAGGGTATTCCCCTACACATACTTAGATTGCATGGAAAAATTGAATGAAACATCACTGCCTGACATTACACACTTTGTTAATATAACACAAGAGGAATATGTGCATGCCCTAACAGGATGCAGAGAATTTAAGATACAAAATTTAGGAGAATATAGCGATTTATATCTCAAGACTGGCACACTTTTATTAGCAGAAATTTTTGATAACTTCAGAGAGTTATGTCTAAATTTATATAAACTGGATCCTCTACACTATTACAAAATTCCTGGCTTAGCCTTTGATGCTATGTTGAAGACATATGGTGTTGAAATATCACTTATCACTGACAAGGAAATGCTAGAGTTTTTTGAATCGGGAATTAGAGGTGGCTTATGCACCGTCACAAAACGTTATTCTAAGGCAAATAACAAGTACATGAGCACTTATAATGAATCTTTACCTCCTAAATATCTATCATACGTAGACGCAAATGGATTATATGCCGCCATAATGTTTAATTATGCCCTACCTAATGGAGAACTTAAATGGTTAACTGAAGATCAAATTAATGACACCGATTTCTTAAACATACCGGCAGATGCTGAATATGGATACGTATTGGGAGTTGGCCTCGAATACCCTAAAGAGATCCATGACGTTCATAATGACCTTCCACTATGTCCAAAGAGCGAGATACCGCCAAATGATAAATTCAAAAAATTACTTGCCACACTGTCAGATAAACATAAATATATTTTACATTACCGCAATTTGCAACAATGTGTTCAATTAGGTATGAATTTGAAATGCATACATAGAGCTGTATGTTTCAACCTCTTTGGTTGAAAAAATATATTGACCTGAACGCTAAGAAACGCGCTGACGAAAAGTCAAAATTTGGACAAAATCTTTGGGAAAAAAATGAGCAATTGTGTCTATGGCAAATTTATCGAGAATGTTCGATCTTGTAAGGACTTTCGTCCAGTTACGAGTTGGAAACAAGCTCGAAAACTTATATCGCGTAAAACATTTCATAGATACATAATTTTTAGTGAAATTTTGGTTGGTATTGAAATGATAAGAGATGAAATTCTTATGTGTAAACCCATATACATTGGTCAAACAATTCTCGATTTATCTAAATATCATATGTATGACTTTTATTACAATGTTTTGAAAAACAACTTAAATGATTTAACTTTAAATTATATGGATACGGATGCCTTTTTGTTTGAAACCAGTACTGATATTTATGAATTTATCAAAAGTCACATACACTATTTCGATACCTCAAATTATCCTTTTGATAACGTATATGCAATACCTTTGGTAAACAAGAAAGTATTGGGACTGTTTAAAGATGAACTCTCTGGCAAGGTAATGACTGAATATGCAGGACTATGATCAAAATTATATGCCTTTAGTTACGACGGTCAAGTTACTAAGAAGGCCAAAGGCATAACAAAGATAGCAATGCGGTCAATAACGTTTGAAGATTATTTATAGTATCTGAACGATGTGAATGCAGCTTGTTACACAAAGCAGATAACTTTCAAAAGTTATAGACATGACGTCCACACAATTGAAATGAATAAACTTATGCTTAAACAATCTGATTTAACTTTAGCTTGGAATCATTATTCGGTTATCCTGTAGGAGTAGGTACGTCGGCACGTGGGCGACAGGCAGTTGTTTTGTGACTGAAGAGTGTTGTTATGAGGTTCATTTCCTGTAACTCGTTGGTGACGTATGTATTGCCAACGCTGGAAAATTGAAATTAGCGGAAGTATGTGAATGTTGCCAACCAACTTGTTAAGGTTATTTGTTGTTATTTAGTTATTGTTTTTTGGGTTGATGGTGATGTGATTGCCAGCTTACATTCGATTTCCTCGCATCACAGTTTTTAGTTTAAAACTGTAGTTATAAAGAAGCAATCGCTTGAACCTTATTAATTGAACTGACAATGTCAGAAACTACTTGTAGTCTATTGACAATAAATGCATTATTATTATTATTATTATTATTATTATTATTATTATTATTATTATTATTATTATTATTATTATTATTATTATTATTATTGTTGTTGTTGTTGTTGTTATTAGTATTATTATTGTTGTTATAGTTGTTGTTATTGTTGTTATTGTTATAGTTGTTGTTATTGTTATTATTATTATTATTATCATCGTTATCGTTATCGTCATCGTCATCGTCATCATTATTATTATTATACTACATTCAGATTCCAGTAGCGTTCGAGCTCGATAATAGTCGAAGAGTGTAACAAGAGAGCAGTGTTTAGTGACTTTAGTTCAGTGTCGAGTAGTAGCCATTTTGATTTCTATTGCGTGCACATATTCATCACGCTTTTTTTTTTTTTTTTTTAAATCTACTTAACTAATTTTGCTTCTGGGATGACTCTGTTTATTTGTACAGTGGTGGTGTTGGTCCGGTACCGCCGAAGCAAACCGGATGATTGTGGGTAAAGTTAAAGTTGGGTCGTTGGCTTAGGCAGGTCAAGTGTAATGGCGGTGCCCTGACACTGACCTGCGGTTTGGGGGGAAGTTGGGTCCTACTGAAGGACCGATTGGAGGACCGACTGGAGGTCTGGGGAGTGTCACTAACTGCAAAATTTGAGCGAGTGAAGTCTGTAGTGATGATGTGTGTCCTTGTAGAATTTCTTCCAGTGTCTTATGGACCTTGTGTATGCGTGTGTCGTTGATGTAAGTGACCACTTTCTCCAGCTGCTTGTTGAAGTGGTCTCGGAGGCTATTGTTATCTTGATGAACTGTGGCAGGTAGCGTTGTTTGCAGATTATGGGTGACATCCTTAACGTCCTCGAGAGCACGAGTCAGGGCTGTCTCCCATGCTGCAATCCGGTCGGTGAGAGTCTGAAGTGTGTCTTGTATTTTCTGTAGTGCGGCGGTGTTGTGGAGTACAGCGGTGTGAAGTTGGTTGTCTGCAGCGTCGTGTAGGTCGGCGGTTTGGCGGTTGGTGTTGACATGTTCTTGGTGTGTGACGGTGATGGTCTGCGAGGCGGAGAGTGGTTGTTGCGTAGGCAACTTGTGAACTGCAGGCGTCTGACGGCGTGGGTTCCTGGGGCACGCCGCCTGGCCCGTGAAGTGGCCAGTGCAGTTGCACGTGGCACAATACACGGGGCGACGTGTCAGGTCGTGGCTGGTGCAGGATGTGGTGAAGGTGCCAGCGCCACAGTAGTGGCAGCGTGGGGCGTCGGCGCAGGCATCGGCGGTGTGACCGTACTGGCAACAGCGTCGGCAGGGAATAGGGCGTACACCACGGCTAGCCTCAACTGGGAGCACCTGCCCGAGGGCAGGAAGCCCGTCTGTCAAAGAAGCGCGGTAATCTGCCCCATCCCAGAACTCCAGGCGCACCAGCGGCGACGGTCCTCTGGCTGTGATGATGCGCGTCGCTTTCATGAGAGAAGGCCAGCAACGTCGGGCTGCGCTGAGGAGGAGAGAGTCCGGAAGCTGCCGATGTACTCCGCGCACAACTGCGCTGTAACTCTGCAGCCTCGTGAGGTTAGGATGACTCTCTGTGGACGTTCGATATTCAACCTCTGGCTGTGTCGACTGTGTGCGGTGGGTGGTTGATGTCGGCGTCGTGTCGCAGGCTGAGATACCTTGGTCAGGCGGCGTAGATGGAGATGGAGTTGGCGAGGAGGCTGGCTGTGAGGCAGGGACGGCGCTGGCGTTTTCAGTTTCCCCAGAAGGTTCTTCGGAGGGTTCTTGGACTGCTGCGGTGGCTCTCTTCTTCTTTCTTCCTGCCATGTTGTCTCTGCGGCGGCTGTGACTGGGGATCACGCGTGTGCTAGTGTAACTTATATTTCCTTATGGCGGGGGAGGCTCCCCCGCCACTTACGGACGTTCTCGAACACGAGAAAAATATTCCAGTGACTATGGATCTCTCCCCCGTAATTGAATCGAATACAGAAATAGTTAAACCAACTTTACACTACGATAATCAAGATCCTGCACCATTTATAGTAGTATTAACTAGTTCAGTGGGTACCATAACCCTACTACACCCACTTAAATTGGACAAACTAATATTCGAAAATCACCAAAATCTAGCAGTAGAGAAAATTATAAAAACAGGAAAAAATAGATTAGAAGTATTTCTACCCTCCGCATCTGCCGCGAATGCATTACTCAATTCAGACTTTGCTTCGAAAAACCAGGTGAAGGCATATATACCACATCACTATATACACACAAAAGGAGTTATACATAACATAGATACTGAAATCACAGAAACAGAAATCCAAAATATGGACAAACTATAGAAGGTTATCCAATCCAACATGTATATCGTTTTAAACGACGTGTGCTATCAGATAATGGGACAATAACCTACGAACCCACTCAAACATGCCTATTAACCTTTAGATCGCAAATGCTCCCACGAAAGTTTCGCTTATATTACAGCCAGTTTCCAATTTCACCTTACAAAGGAAGAGTATAACAATGTTTCAAGTGTGCTAAATTCGGTCATTCTACCAAAACATGTCGTGGTAATACCACATGTATGCGTTGTGCAGACAACCATATCACCTCAGATTGTGATAGCGACATCTTGAAATGCAATAATTGCACACTTCCACACCGTGCTAACGACAAACATTGCCCAGTTTTTCTGCGCGAACAAGCGATCACTGATAAAATATCATCCTTACGTATCTCTAGATACGAAGCTATACAGTTAATTCGTGGGGACCAGTCATACGCTAGTAAATTACATAGCCAAACGGATCCATACAACACAAACCCCGCTTCTACCAAAATGAATCAATTCATCCCTGATAAACCCATCATAATTCGTAATACTGTTACAAGACCTTACAAACATAAACCCTTCGAGATACCCCAGACACCTCCACAACACAAACGAATCAAATCGAATAACACTAAACCACATTTCCAGATTCCGTCCAATCAACCTTTCTACTTTACGGGGAGAAATAGTACCCGTGAATCACATACTCCCATATATCTACAAAGCCAAGAGCGCCAGGAGACATCTTCCGAGACACTTCCTATTAAACCCTCCCTTTCTCCTTTGTCCACTCAAAAAGTGGACAGTCAACTGTTCTTCAATTATCTAGAAGAAATGGGAAAACTCACCAGAAAAAATGAACCCATTCCGAGCGAGGCCTTGAATCAACTTCTATGCAAATTTATATCCTCAATCAGAGCTAACTAAATTGATCACACTCATAGCATGGCTCCTTTCACGATAGTTCAATGGAACGCCCGTTCCATAAAGCCAAAATTACACGATCTACAACATCTCTTAGAGAGATATCACATAAACATTATAGTGATTTCAGAAACATGGCTAACCCCTCAACAAACATTTCGATATCGTCCATTCCAGGTTATCCGACAGGATCGCTTGCATGGGGGAGGAGGAGGAATCATGGTTCTTATCCTTCTTTGTTGGTGTCCTCTTTTCAAGCAATCAACAGTTTCGACGAGCAATTTCAGGCCATATTGCTCCAACTTCCTAGTCTGCAACTAATAGCAATCTATAATGCACCACAACATTATATTTCTCGAACTTTCTGGATGAATCATATACCATTACTTCCAAACAAAAACGCCATAATCTGTGGCGATTTTAATCTCGGCCTTACCCCGAACCAAATTCGTTGTTCCCAACATAATTTTTCCTTTCTCCATCAGCTAATAGAACAACATTTCCTTTTGCTTAATGACGACTCACCAACCCGATTTGGTCCTGCTCATCAACTTCCCTCATATCCAGATCTATCACTAATATCATCATCGCTATGGAAAAATACCCATTGGAGAGTAAGACTTGATTCTATGGGAAGTGATCAGTTTCCCATATTTATAAACATAGACAAACCACCTACTTTAGATACTCGTCGACCTTCCATCCCTCGTCAACAAATACTGGATTGGAATGACTTTACCAACAGGCTAATAGCAACTTCATTAACATCTAACAATCATACACAACACAACATCCTATGGATCACGTGTCTTTCATTGTAGCAACAGTACTATCACATATATCTCCAACTCGGATACACTCTTCCAATACAACTAGGTACAAACCCATTTGGTGGTCTCCAGAATGTTCCGAGGCCGTTGCTAAACGTAGATTAGCATTAAACCAATACCGTCAAACACCAACCTGTAACCAATTTATAGTTTTAAAAGCACAATTCGCATCCACTCGACACATCATCCGATACCATAAACGCAAAGGTTGGCGAAAATTCTGTACGGAATTGTCGCCATCAATTACTACCTCCACAATGTGGCGTAAACTACGTTGGTTCACACGACATACCGGACACCCTACTAATCCCATAGTCATGGACATACATCTTCAACAATTTCTAGAACAACACACTCCAGACTCGGTACGTAACAATCCTCTTTTTCTGAATTCCATGACACAGGAAGAGCCTTTATTTGAGGGTGCACTAGCACTCATGTCACCAATTTCAACACACGAACTATCTAATGCACTTAATTCACATCATAAATCCACCGCTTCAGGACCAGATAGAATATCATACGAAATAATCAAACACTTTCCACATACCTTAAATCTTTGGATCATACATTCTTTACACAGGTCATATCCCAGATTCATGGCAACACTTTTACATCATACCACTTCTGAAACCAAATAAAACAGGAAGGGCAGCAACTCACTATAGACCGATTGTCCTAGCCAACACACTAAGGAAACTATTTGAACAAATTATAAAAACCCGAATCACGTTTTATATGGAACGTTACGGTTTTTGGCCCAAAGGACAACACGGATTCAGAAAACTATTCTCCACACATCACAACCTACTTCAACTAACGCATGACATACACGTCAATTGGACTCGCAACCGAGGACTTCTAGCCCACTTCTTAGACATTTCCCACGCATACGACTCTGTACAGTTGGACATCCTCATCCCTATTTTAAGGAAACTTTCCATTCCATCACCTATAGTACGATGTATTTACCACCTGTTTATTGACCGTAAAATTCAATTAAATCTAAACTACTCATACACCCAAATTCGCTATAGTTCTCAAGGATTACCCCAAGGTACTCCTCTAAGTCCGCTACTATTTATTATTTATATCCAGGAACTTAGTACTCTTCCTTTTAAACAGAGTCAACTGCTCCTTTTTGCTGATGATATCCTCCTTTACTCTCCGGCAACGATTCAGGAAATCGTTTTATCGACACATAAGTTACAACATGACTTAGACTTGTTAGTGCAAACCCTCATACGACTAGGGTGATTACCAATGTTAGTAAAAGTCATTCTATTTTCTTTAAACGCGGCACACCAATTTTACAATCACCGATACATATTGACGGACATCCTATACCTCTCACGCAGTCAACCAAATTCCTAGGCTTATATTTTGACCATAAACTATCCTGGAAAAATCATGCTGTGTATCTTCCCTCCACCCTTAGATCAACCCTTCCCATATTTAAATACATACAAGGTCGACATTGGGGAGCACACCCACGATATCTCTATATCATATTTAAAGCCCTTTGCCAATCGAAAATAGATTACGGAGCCATCACTATTACTGCATATCCAGTTGGACTGCAAAATAAAATTACATCCATACTTTATCAAATTGGTAAACTCATTTTAGGGATCGGCGGTAAACCGGCTACTCCAAAAGTTTTTGCCGAATTAGCACTACAAAATTTCGCCGAACGGCAGATAACCCTAACTATTCCTTTTATAGCAAAACTCTTTCTCTTCACAGAGACACCGCTGTTCTCTAAATTGCAACTAGGCCTTAATATCCGTTTACAGTGCAAAATAGGATCACGGAAGCAGACACCGATATATTTAAAAATATTTAAAGCTTTCAAATCATTCCAGGGAGGGATGTCCCATAGGAGACCTCCCTTATATTATCTCAAATATGATCAGCTGATCCCTAAAACCAAATTTATTTTGTCTAACTGGCAAAAACATGATGTTACTACCCCTAAACAGTTTGCATACTTCCTAGACCAGTTTTCTCAATCTTTACAATCACCCCCTCAGATTATATATACTGATGGATCACTATCTGACCATGGGGCGGGAGCTGCATATTTAAATCAAACCACGGATACCAGAGACTTATTCACTCTTCCACGTTATTTTTCTAACTATTCAACAGAAATATACGCAATATACCAAGCTCTATATTCTTTACGCCATATACATAAACCCACAATCCTACTCTGTATCGACTCCTACAGTGCTATACAAACTCTTAATAGATTCCAAATAAAACCTTCTCTTGATTGGTGGGAAATATTATGTTTCCACGAACTAGATTCTTTAGATCAACGACATAACATGACACATATGATATGGATACCTGGCCATTCCAACATAATAGGTAATGAGTACGTAGATAAACTGGCCAAAGCAGCTGCCAATAATTCTCCCCCAAATCCATCACCAGGAATACACATCCAGGACGTCCGACAACATATTACTCATCATATCGATACTTATTTCCATCTACCTAGATCATTTAAAACACCATGGTTTTCAGTGGGAAATATAGATAAAGAGGCTATATCTCTGGCAACAAAATTGAAATTAGGCGTAGCACCCACCCCGGCTTGTTTATTTAAGATCGGAAAACGCGATACAGATTGCTGTGAGTGTGGTCAGTTTGGCGATGCAGATCATATATTCTTTCAATGCCCTAAAAATTACCAACATTCGACATCTCTATATTCACACATATGTGCACGTATTGGACACGGTCCCTGGAATATTTCCTCACTTCTAAATTGGAAAATACGTTATATAGCACCACTTCTTTTTCGTTTCCTCAGAAAATGTAAAATGAAACTATAATACTAACAGCATAATAAGAACATATGTATATTCAAATTACATCTTATGTTACATCTACATCTCTACTTCGTCAAGGACACCAGACGCGGAAATACAGAATACACTGGATACAGCGTCATTAAATAAACCGACAACAACAACAACATAGTTATTGTTTTGTAATTAAGTGATGTGACTTAAGTTCTTGTGCGGTGCGGTTGTGGTTTTAATCTGTATGATATGACACAATGTTGGAGGACGTTAATTAAAAAAAATGTAAATTCTAGCCTTTAAGTCGGGCCCTATGTACCGGCGGCAGGACAATACTCGAATAAATAAACTTGAACTTTGAGAGGTAGAACTGGAAATTAAAAATTCGATGTCACTGGTTTGAGAATTCAATGTCATTCTGGCAGATTGTCACAGTAGCTTAATGGTTTGTGTTTAAAAATACCAATAGTAAGTTTGTTGGCATAAATAAATAATAAACTTCAACTTGTTGCGCATTTTCACAGATGACTACACTTATCAAAGGTACAACAATCCTTATTTGAGATTGTATAATACGGTAATTTTATTACAGATTACGCAGTATTACGCAATAGTGCAACAATAATAATGAAGTAATTAATAATATTGAGGTTGTGTAATACAGTAATGTTATTACAGATTACGCAGTATTAACAACAACAACAACAACAATATTAATAAATAATAGTACATTGTTTTGGCATTTTGTGATGCGTGGTTGGTAGTTTTAGCGAGTTGTACAATGTTAAGTTGGCAACAGATATTTCTGCCTTGCAGCGCCATCTTCTTCCGTTGTAGGTCAGTGACATAATAGAACTGTCAGTGAATCACGTGCCAACTGGCTCCTACAGTTTTACCCATTATTCTATTGATGCACATTCTGTTACCTCTGAGAATGACTGAGTAAACAAGCACATTTTAACACTTTGTCCGTGTAACTGACATTTTTAAAATTAATGTTTATTTTTTCTATCTTATACTGAGTCTTGCTATTTTGAGACAAATACATATCACACTTTTGACTATGTAAGTAGGATAAGAATTAAAAATAGATTTCTTTTGTCTCCTTGAAAGATGAAAAACAAAACACAAAATGTATTTTAATGAAATCTTGTAGCTATGTTAGTTTTTTTGTTAAAATTGAGGTGTAGGGATGACAAAAATAATGCAACACTTTTTTTTGTGAAGGAAAAAAGAAAAAATAGAACATTCGTTTAGGGAAGCTTATACTGAGGCTTGCTGTTTGCAGACAAATACATTTCCCTGTCGTTTTGATTGTGCAAGTTGGATAAGATGAAAAACAAAATGTATTTTTCAATGAAATCTTGTAGCTATTTTACTTTTTTTGTGAAAATTGAGGTGTAGGGAAAAACCCAACCTTGTAAGGTGAAAAACAAAACAAAAAATGCATTTTTTAATGAAACCTCGTATCTATGTTATTTATTTTTTTTGTTGTTAAAATTGAGGTTTAGGGAAAACAAAAAATAATGCAACACTTTTTTGTGAAGGAAAAAAGAAAAAATATTGACAAATATTGACATTTCACACATTCATTTAGGAAAGATTTTACCGAGCCTTGCTGTTTGCAGACAAATACATTTCCTGACGTTTTGGTTATGCAAGTAGGATAAGATGAAAAACAAAATGTATTTTTTTTATGAAATCTTGTAGCTATTTTACTTTTCTTTGTGAAAATTGAGGTGTAGGGAAAAAACCAAAAATAATACGGTACTTTTTTGATGAAGGAAAAGAGAAAAAAATAAAACATTAATTTTGAGGGGAAATCTTGCGTTTATTTTTTTCCAATAAACAATAGTACATTGCACATCCATCACATATCCTAGAAGTCCTTCATTTTCTTTTCTTTTGTTAGCTTTAGACTCTGTTTACACCATAGCTTCCTCTTCTGTCCATTGGGTCTTAGGAAAACCTAACCATTTAACGAATATCCTGTTCCCACGTCGATGTAACACCTTTTCAACCAGATAGGTGGCAGGGTGTCGAATTTCCAACAGTTCATGACCATAGAACCCACTCTGTATTTCCACTCCCTCAGTGTCCCGTAGATGATGCGTGGGTGGGTCAGTGTTCTTCACCTTGACAATATGAAATATTTCAGTGCTTCAATTGGGCGTATACCCTTTATCAAACACTCCCTTATGCCTAGAAGTTCTCACAAAATCCCCTACAAGGAATTTCCTTGGGTTTCTCTTCTCCTATCGGAATCCACCACGTCGAAACACTGTGAGCAGGAGATCATTGCGAGGCTCGCGCGAAATACAGGCTACGGCCCGATTGCGTCATCTTTGGAACAGCTGATCGAAGGGAACCGACCGAAGCCGAACGTGATTATGACTTCCCCGTTTGGAGGAACAGCGTAAGGAAGTGATATCCATTGAATTGTCACTCATTATTGAAAATAAAAACACGTAACAAAAATACCTGCACAATATTATAATACGTTACATAAATAATAAATCACATATCAATATAATAAAGATTAACTACCTATCTCAATAGCTGCTGTTATTATCATCAAATTTTAAACATGAGGCACGTGGTTATTGCCAAACTTAATTCCATTGAAACTGAATATATACATGTAAATGGAAATATTCCATCCTCAATATTTTGATTTTTAATGTCCCATTGTGACTAATCGATATATTATTATAACTAGTCAATCATATCAAAATAATGGTAATATTGATATGTTGCCTACCCCGGAGAAGCTGGAAGACTTATTTTTCAATATCACTTGTATAAAGTACTTACCAATGTATCCCCTTACCTTGCATAATATTTATTAATGATGGAATCTATAAATGTTAACTTAGTATCAGCGGGGCATATATAGTTTTCTCAGTTTCAGTTTTGTTTATTGAAAGTTTGGCCTGGTGCCTGTACAAAGGACCTGGCTTACAGGCTACAATTAACATTAACTTACAATTATAAATATTTACAAAGTTTACTGTTTTTGGGTTTAACAAAACCCATACGGTGACCATACCAAGAAGTTTTTGGGTGTGGATTTGTCCTTTAGATAGGCATCCCAGAAATTGAAGCAAAATACTAATTAAACTCAGTCTATCAACATTTACCATGCTGGTTTGGCAAATTTGCACATAAATAGCAATTATCAACAATAGGCTAAGCTGTGATACCTGTGTGGATTTGTAAAAGTGGAGAAAGAGTTGAGATATGTTATAAAGTTAGGTTAGGGTTGCATATTATTACTGATGGCAGGTGTGGATGCTGCCTCTGATAACACAGGCTAAATTTTGATAACACAGGACTCTGTCATCCTGTTCATATAGGTACACATTAACCTAGGTGTTGTTGCCTACATAATTCCATCCTGTGTGAGTAAAGACAGAGGACAAAATTTGACCCAAGTATAATAGTTTTCCCTTTTTGATGAAGGTGGGAAAAATGTAAATGACCTAGCTACTGCCTGTTTTCTAAATTTATTGATTAACTTGGTAAATGTTTTGTTAACATTCATTGCATTTAACTGTTGCCAGAATGGTCTAACAAAAACCAACCCATACCATCTTTAGTTCAACAGTTTTTGGGTGTAGATTTGTCCTTCCAAAGTGTTTCATTTATATATATATATAAACTGTCCTAACTAGTTTTACATCGATACACACTACAACGTCGACCCATATTGTTCAATTCTACATCTAAAACAAAAGTAGAATTACATACCTTTCAGTACCGGTATCACCATGTTACAACATAGGTTATGGACTCTTGAATAACTTCACTGAAGAATTAACCATTTCTTAAATCACTTAAAATTACACACTATAAATGAAAATAATCATTTTAGTTTAATAGTTAAACTATAACAAGTACAACTTACGAAAACCAGGCGAAAAACTGTTCAGTTGCTCAAAAGAAACCGTTAAAAATTGCAGCGAAGAACATCTGTTATAATTCTCGTACTACAACAAGAAAACTACTGAAAAATTAATTTTGATTAATTTACAATATTTACAAATAAACACAATCACTGAAACAACATATATCGCCACTAATTCACTTTCAATTAAACAAAACTAACACGTGTTGCCCCATAACATTCCACACTGGTAGCCATGTTTGTTAGCATACCCGGTTCCCGGCTATCAGCTGATCGCCCCGGGCCAGAGCCTGATATTCACGTCAGCCTCGGCCGCATGCGAATTGTCGAATGGTAAGTATTATTGTAGGTGTATATGTCAGGTAAGAGATCCAACCATTTATATGAACCTTGAGCCAGAAATTCTCTATGAAACATTCCTTTTAGTGTTCGGATTAAGCGCTCAACGCCAGCTGCCTTGATGGTGCTGAACGTGCTATAGTGATTAATTCCTTGTCTGAGTCATTAATTGATGTAAATGACTGTTATAAAATTCCTTGCCATTATCGGATTGAATATTCTTTGGCAATGAATCCAGTTCAGATAATATGTCACTCATAGCTCTTGTAACATTAACTCCAGTCTTATCCTTCAGTGGTCTTGTATAGGCCATTTTTGAGTAAAAATTAATTGCGATAAGATGTATTTATAGTTTCTATTCACTTTTGCATACGGAATCATTTCGATAAGATCTATTTGTAATAAGTCATTAAGTCCTTTACTGATTATCTTTCTGCGAAGGAATCTTCTTCTGGCTGGTGAATGCAATTCGCCAGCGATGTTTCGTCTAATCATGCTATTATTTTCGACTGTTTCAATTCAGTAATGATCTCTTGAATTTCTGATGATTGGTTCAAGTTGCCAGCCTCCCTCGATGCAATAAGTAATTTCAGTCTAGTAATCAGGATGTTAGGGTCAGACCAATATACATAATCCAACTTTTTATTTGGTGTATGTTCCTTCCACACGATACCCGAACCTGTCTTACCCCTAGCTAGATCACGTATTATATGTTTATACTTAAATCCTCTGCTTGATCTCAGTCGATCACTTCTGCTGTAGCCCTGCCTGTGAACTAGAGTTTTATTCAAAATCTGTAAGTATCGAGATCGTCTTCGGTATATGATGAACTTTCAGGTAGTCTTTTGAATAGTAATTCGTATAACCCCGGGCTAGCTGCATAACTCTCTTCTCCTACCTGAATTTTGTCATCTGAAAATATAATCCTTTTGTTGCCCAGCATATAATCACCATCTTCATAGCGCACGCCATAGGTGGTGTCCATATCGCTGGAACTCGCTTTGCGGATCTTCTACAAATAGGTGGAAGGGATGTTCGATTCATCATCATCATCATCATCATCTTCTTCTTCTTCTTCTTCTTCTTCTTCTTCGTGATCATCGAGAGGTTTTCGCTTCTCCTGGTTCTTGATTATATCCTTTAGAGGAGCAGTTACGGGTTGCAGCACCTCAGACATTACACGTCGGGTCTCGAACTGGAGACCCTTCAGGGAGTGCAACTTTTCCCTTATCGCCTTACTGTGACGAGCGATGGATTGTTTGAGCCTTATATCCTCAGCATCCATGTTAAACTAAAGTAGTAGATAAACCGGTGCTATCAATTTATAGGATATTTTTAATTCAATACTTAGAACATGTCCATCTTTTGCACGAGTATCTGGAGCAGCGAAGCTTATTTTATCACCTGTCACAATGGGCAACGGATACTGTTGAATAATTTTATCATTTATCGCAAACACTGTATCTGCTTTTGTATGTGGATGCGGTGAGATCACTTTGCACTCAATTAAGTCCCCGTTTATAGGCGACTTGTAGTATTCAAGCCCTGACGTTAACGTGTATCTTTGTGAGCTACCCCGGTATGGTTTAGTTTGCAGTTTAAGAATGAGCTGCCCTCTCATTTGGTCCATTAGACCGTTTATCACACGCACTTGTGATTTAAGAATATTGACATTATCCATTGTTGAGATTATGTGTTTATCCAGGGAAGTCTGGCGCTTTACCACGGTTTCCAGATTTTTGGTCACCACTTCAGAGGTATCTCCTGATATAGAAGCTAAGCTTCTGGTTATTGTCAACTGTGCATCATTTTGTTTCTTTACAACAAAGTGTCTAACATATTTCTTAGTTGTAACATCACTATCATCTACAGGATCAGCTATCTCCCGTATTCTTTTCTTTCGAAAGATGTTCCCATCTGAATCGTGAAGTGGAGTCTTTGCATCTATATATTCTTTATTCGCTACATCATGGTCATGAACTGGAGGCAGAATTACCTTCATTCTTGTCGTATCCAGGATAATGTTGTTTTCAGCATCGCGTTTAAAGACATATTTATTTAGATATTGCATTAGACCCTCGCACTGTGCATCGAGCGAGGTTTGCACGTGGTTCCTAAGCATAGCTTCAAATTCACCCATACGCTGATATGAAGTCTTTTCCGCAAACGTTTACATTCGATGCTCAACGTCAGACGTAATCGTATCAACATAACGCTTAGTCGTTGCATCATCGCTTTCTTCAGGAACATGGACATTACACAATCGTTTATTCTTGAATTGAAAGTTTCCGCAGCCATCTCGGTTTATGATATACTCTAACGATTAAGTATACCCCTGGAGGGGATACTTCTTCTGGATCCGAATCTGCCGATACTCATAACGAGAATGAATGATGCTACTTATTTATTCACTCTAATAAAGATGTCAAAACCATGCCGGTAACGTCCCTCATTCAAAGGAAAATCGGGTACTATGACAACAAAAGGTCTCGAGTTTGATTCATCAGCATTCTCCCACACTTGTTTACACGCTTCCCTGAATTCTGTATATGTCATATCAGTGTTTACGTAATCGTCATATATTATATGCTTTAAGTTGAGGTTATCCTGTCTGAAGAGTACAATCATAGTCACATTATCTCTTATTAAGTGCTTGGGTACTTTTGCATGAAGTCATTAACCCTCCTGCTCTCCATTACTTTTCACTGATGGATGGGGCACTAGAAGTGGCCGGGCATATTTGAAGGTGGTCTCGATCCATTTCCTCTTGCAGATCACATAGAGGACAGAGTGGTGAAGAATATATCCCAATTCTGTTTAAATGTTTTGCCAGACAATCATGTCCTGTAATCAACCTGAAGGTTGCAACTGCTGTTTTTCAAGGAATGAATGCTTGATAATTCCCATCTTTTATTCTTTGATTTTTCATAGTAACATTTTGCAATAATTGTTTTGAATTCAGAGTTGACTAATCTTTTAGCTGCATAAAATGGTAGATTAACTATAGATTTTTGTACACCGCTGGTACCCTTTTTTGCAAGAAAATCAGCTTTCTCATTATCACTCAGTCCACAGTGAGCTGGCATCCATTGGAAGACTAGGTGTTTTTGAAGTGCTGTTAGATGGGTAAGGATTTTCCAACATTCTATAATTGTTTGGATTTTTGGTGACAACTTGGAAGTAATTGCTATAATTGCAGCCCTGGAATATGAGAGAATAACTGCTTGCTGAAAATGTGAAATTCTGTACAAAAGATTTTGTAGGGCCATTCGAATTGCTTCAATTTCTCCATCAAAGTTAGTAGTTCCATAACTTAAAGATTTGTAATAGGAAAAGAGGTGACATGTGACTCCAGCACCTGCTCCATCTTGGTTTCATATCAATGATCCACCAGTATAAATATGGAGCCATTCATGTTCTGGAAATCTAGTATGGATTGTCTCTAATGCCAATAATTTTAGAACACTAGTTGGAGTATCACTTTTCTTAACTTCTTCTGTCAGGTGTAAATAATATGTGATGTCTAATGTATGTGTCGGATTGACTTTAGATATGAAGTTTTCCTTTGAATTAGGAAGGTGTACATTCTTCCTGATATCTTGAATTTTGGAAAGAAAGCTCTCCTGAGTCTTTAGTGTATGTGTAAAATTTCTCTTGTGCCATGTATTGAATGGGAGTCTGATCAACTTTTCGTGTTGAATAAGAGCCACTTTTTCTATTTCATATTCAATGGGGTAATGGTTGGTTAGTATTTCCATAGCTGCTATTGGTGTAGTTTTGATAGCACCTGTAATTAATCTCAGACTTTGGTTTTGAAAGATTTTAATTTTTGTTGTGTTTGCTGTTACAAGAACTTCGCTGCAGCAAGTAAATAATGGCTTTATATATACATTGTATGTTGTGTTAAGACTTGCTCTGGAACATCCCCACTTCATTCCTGTTAAACATTTTAACAGTGAAAGGCGCCTCTCTGCTCTTTGTATTACATTTTCTATTTGTTTGATCCATGTAAGTTTGGTATCAAATGTAACTCCTAAATACTTTGCTTCCTTTGTTTCTGGTAATTGTTGACCCTCAAAATTTAGTTTTACTTTTAGTTGTTTTTTTCTTAGTGAAAAGATTTGGTAGTTTGATTTTGTTGTATTAACAATCATTAAATTTTCTTTGGTCCACCTTTGTAAGTTGATTAAGGATTGTTGCATGGTCTTTTCTAGTTCTGTACTTTTGCTTTTTGGTTTTGAAGTCCACATTACTAAGTCATCAGCAAATAGTGCACACTTCACACCTGATTCTTGTATTTTTTGTGGCAGATCGTTAATAAATATATTAAAACGTGAGAGGTAGAACTGAAACTTAAAAATTCAATGCCACAACTGGGATTTGAACCACAGACCTTCCGCTTACCGGGCGGACGCTCTAACCACTGAGCTATTGTGACAAACTGCCAGAATGGCAACAGTAAGTTTGTTGGCATAAATAAATAATAATTACCATGTTAAAACATGTTGTGCTGAGCACTGCGCCTTGTGGTAAGCCACGGTGTACTTGTTTGTATTTAGATATATTTCTTCCATATCTGGTTGCAATAAAGCGTTGTGTTAGGAAATGACATAGCCATGAAAACATTGGACTTTGTATCCCTATTTTTTTACTTTCTTTAGTAGTTTTGTTCTACATATAGAATCATATGCAATTTGTCAATAAAAACTGATAAATTATCTTCTTTTCTATTGAAGGAGTCTTTGATTTCTCGACTGAGAAGTAAGACTTGTTCATTTGTAGAGTGGAACTCTCTGAATCCAGCTTGACATGGGGATATTAAATTTTGTGATTCTAGAAACCAATTTAACCTGTTTGACACCATTCTTTCATATGTGTCCTGTGTAACGATCCAGCAGAAATGAATGAAGACCACTTGAAGACCTGTGAAGCATTAAGATCAGAAGAAACTACAGTTCAAAGGTATTGGAAAGCACGAATGCTAATGGCTTCATTGCCAGATGCAAGGCACTAGAAAACAACAACAACAACAACAACATTCTTTCCATCACTTTTGCTATTATGCTAGTAAGAGCTATTGGTCTATAATTTTTTATTTCTGATGCTGTTTTGTCTTTCTTCAAGATTGGAGAATTATTGCTTTTTGCCATTCAGCAGGTACAGTGGTTTTCTAGGATAGATTGTAGAGTTTCAGTTATTGTTGTTTTGCTGTTTTTCCAAGGTTTTTTATGAACTCTGGATGTATGTGATCTGGTCCAGGAGAATTTTTCTTTTTTAGATTATTTATTGCAATGTTCAGTTCTTGCATATTAAAATTTTGAAAAAAGATATTGCACTGAGTGTTAAGATCACATTCTCTTTCTTGTTTCAAATCTTTCTTAAATTCTTTACATTCCTTTGTATTATTTCTTGTTACTTTATGTGAATTAGCATAATATTTATTGAATGTTTCGGCTATGACTGCATCATTTACTAACATTTTATTGTTGTGTATGATAGGTGTGCTGTTGTTTTCTTTCCTGTGCTTGACATTTTTTATAAACTTATGAGCTTTGTTACCATCTGTCCTATAATCCATTTTTTCTAAGAAATTATTAAAGTGATTCCTTTTAGCAGTAGTAATTTCTTTTTTTAGTGAGGCACATTTCTTTCGCCATATTTGTGTATCCAATATGTTTTTGCTTGTTCAGCTGTATTTCTAGCTATATCCCTTTGCTTTTTCAGTTCTTCTAACTGGGGGTTCCAAAGGGTTTGAAATTTTTAATTCTTCCACGAGGAATATGTTTTTTTTTGCGGTTTCTAGGATGACTTTACAGAAATTTTTGTTCATATGATCTGGTTGGTCATGCAGCTGTGAGTTTGTTTGTTCTTTAAATTTATGTTCTAATTCAGTTTTATATTTGTTCCAATCTGCTTTTTTGAAGTTCCAATACAGATTCCTAAGACCTTGACTGCTATTCGTATTCTCTAGTTTTATATCAGCAATTACTGCTCAGTGACCAGAACTTGGATATTCTATAACTTGTTTTTTAATTTTTGAAACAATATCTGTTGTAGCTAACAAGAGGTCTGGGTTACTGCCTGCTCCAGAGTAATGTATGAAGGTTGTGGGATCTTCTTTACTATAAATCAGTTCAAAAGTTGTGGTATTCAAAAATTCTTCCACTATCTTCCCTGTAGAATCTACTTTTTCATAACACCATCTTTTGGAATGGGCATTGAAATCTCCTATTACGATTGTTTTATTTAATTGGTCAATAAGTGAGAGATCTGGTTCATTCCTGGGAGGATTGTAAATACTGTATAAATGTAGATGTGTTTTGTTATCCCAAAAATTTAGCTTTATTAATTCACTTTTATCTGTGTTATCCATTTCTTTAACAGTTTCAAAGGAGGATTTAATATCCTTTTTGAATCCAACTAATATTCCACTACTTATCTGTCTATTTTTGGGTAACAAGTGTAGTAAAATCCAGTGAAATTGAAGTATTTAAGTTGGTCATTTGTTAGATTTGCTTCTTGTATGACATAGATATCTATTTTATAGTCAAATACAATTTTATTCAGTTCTACTCTTTTTGTTTGTGTGAGACCACCCACGTTCCATTGTAGAAGTCTGATGTTAGATCTTCTATTAATATAATGTTTTGGTTCTCAAGAAATAGTCCCCGCTCGGAGATCCGAATGGGGTACTATTTTAACTCCGGAACATTTTACCCCTCGAGTCATTTTTCATAAATATTGAAGCAGTAAATGTAACCGCTTTTTAGAGAGCACCATATTTTTATGTTTTGGCGGTCACATCGCTCTCTCACAACCCCCAGAATGTCTGGAGGACCACACCTGTCTTTGGTTTACGGGTCTCACACCTGACCGGGAGAATTATCAAAATAAATTCACTGACCATATCCTCTGATTATACCAATCAGAGGACGTATTACATGCCATGACAGGTCAGCATGTTTGGGGTTAAGGTTTTATAGAGAAATTGAGAAGTTGAAAAAATAAAGACTCCCTAGCCCTCAGGACCCTAATAGCATCGGGGTCGGAAGAGAACAAGAGATGACCGAGGTAAGGTCAGTTAGAAAAGTTACTGTAAGGAGCAAAACACCAGTAAGTGGAAGTAATGTTCTGCTCAGCTTGGGTACCTTGTGGTTGCCATTCACATATCCCCTAGACGGAGACCCTGTGTCTCCGCTAAAAAATTAAAAACCATCAACCGCTGTTTTGTCAACCGCTAAGACCTCTGCAAGTCTGGCAGACAGCCGCAGAGAATCCCTAAGGTGCGCTAGACAGCAACACTCTAGCAGCACGTGGTGAACTGACAAAAGGTTGCCACACAGCGGACATAGAGGGGCAGGGTCCCTTTTAAATAGGTAACCATGCGAAAAATTGCAGTGCCCTGTTCTTAGTCGAGCCAAACTAACCTCCTTGCGGCGAGATATGCGACAGGAAGTTACCCAGTTAATTGAAAGTTCTTTCACTTCTCTAAGCTTATTACCGCAGAGAGCTGACCAATCTTCGTGCCAGGAATACAGCACCGCTCTCCGCACTGCAAGCCTAAAGTCTTCCGAAGTAACACATGAGATGGTAATACTGGGTTCTGTAGTTGCCGTCTTTGCTGCTAAATATAGCATTTCTTTCCCCGGCAAACCTATGTGACCGGGAATCCATGCACACACCACGTCAACGCCAGAAGCGTGTAGAACATGGAGGGCATCCTGGATACGTTGTACAATAGGGTGGGTGTTGTATAACTGACAATGGCTCTGCAGTGCACTAAGGGATTTTTTTTTTTAATGCATAATTTTTGTACATAGTACTACAATTGTGCTACATAGGTTAATCTTGTATTGTCATGAAGCGTGTTCTGAGGGTTACATCCATTGATGTTCCTCAATCAATCAATACATCTGTGTGTCTTTTCCTCTTGAGACGGCGCTGTGGTTGTTCTGGTGGCATGTTTTGTGGTATTTGTTTCATCAAGACGTTCAGGTGATTTGCTAACATTGTATACAGATTTCTATAGGAAGAGTGGAGAACTGTGGTTACTTTAGGTAAATTTAGATCTAAGTGGAGATTTTCATTTCTTATGTACCAGGGTGCGCTGTTGATTATCCTTAACACCCGGTTCTGGAATGTCTGGATACACTTAATTTGAGAATTAGGGGCAGAACCCCATAATGAGCATGCATATTGCCAAATTGGTTTGATAATCATATTGTATGAGTCTCTTGTTAAAAATGGAAAGGGTTGAGTTTTGATGCAGCAACGGTTTTAACTGTCGAAGTCTGTCTCTTAGTTTTTGTAGAATGTGATCAATGTGTTTCTTCCATGTTAAACATGTGTCAAGGATAAGACCAAGATATCTTACTTCATCAGCTTGTGGTAGTGTGGCAGTGTTGTTTAGGAATAAAGGATAAGTATGTTCTTTTCTGAGATAGGTGAAGGTGACGGAATACGATTTTCTTGGATTTATTACAGTTTTCCATTGTTTATTCCATGATTCTATTTTATATAGGTAGTCTTGCATATGTGCTGTAACTTCTTCACCAGTGTCTCCTCTGCACATAATAGCTATATCGTCTGCAAATTGGGCAATACGCAGATCATCAGATTTGGGCAAATCATGTGTATAGACTATATATAGAAAGGGTCCCAGGATGCTTCCCTGAGGAACTCCTGCATTAATAGGTCTGACGTGGGACTGTACATCTTCGTAAACTACAGAATAAGTACGCTTGTAGAGATATGATTGAATTATTCGGTAATATGTATCCGGGAGATGATACTTAATTTTTGATAAAAGACCATGCACTAAGGGAATCGCTCAAAATCAGGCAGTCGTCTAATTTACGACGGCGCACATGCAAAACGGCTCAATAAATTGCATAAAGCTCTGCAGTAAAAATGGAAGTGCTATTTGGAAAACCGAATGTAAGTGGTTCGGTTCCTTAAACATAAGCACATCCAACACCGTTGGTGCTCTTTGACCCATCGGTGTAAATATATCGACGGTCAGTGTAGCCTGACAAAAATTCTAAAAAACACGTGCGGATACTTGAAATAGGCATCGTGGACTTCTGGTGTACGGTCATCCCCAGATCTACATGGGGCGTGCCAGATAGCCAAGGGGGGTAAAGCTTCTCGCCCTTGGCGAACATCCTAGGCAGTTCCACTCCAAGCTTCATTAGAAGATCTTGGAAACGAAACCCCGCAGGCTTAGGACTAAGGATGCTATTCCTATACCGTTCTCTTAGCGTGGTGGTGAAAAAAGAAGCAAACGTGGGGTGCTTACGCAATAATTTGCCAAGAGAAACTCACGCCGATATTGCAGAGGAGGTTCTGCGGACTCGGCGTAAAGGCTCACCACTGGGCTTTTTGGAAAAGCTCCTATTGCAATGCGGATGCCCCTATTGTGGACCGCGTCTAATCTTCTCAGCACAGATGGTCGTGCTGACGAATAAACAATACACCCATAGTCTAGCTTGGATCGGATGGGGGTCGGTCTGGGTGGCTCAGTTGGTTAGACGCTGGCTTACTGATCCCAAGGTCGCGGGTTCAAGCCCGGCCTAGGCCGATGGTTTTTAAGTGTGCTTAAAAACGACAGCTCCATGTCAGTAGATTTACTGGCATGTAAAAGAACTCCTGCGGGACCAAATTCCGGCACACCGGCGACGCTGATGTGATCCTGGCAATTGACAGCGTCGTTAAACAACAAAATAATTTTTTTTAAAAAAGCAAATAATTTTGGATCGGATGGGTGCGCGATAGATTCGCAACAAAATTGTCCGATCCGCTCCCCACGATTTGCCATTCAGTACTCGCATGATATTTAGGGAACGGTCACATCGTGCTCTTAGCTGTGCAATATGCGACGACCAACTAAGCTTCCTGTCCAAGATCAAACCCAGGAAGCGCGTCTCTTCTGCGAAGGGAAGTAAATCTGGACCGAAACGGAGCGAAGGTGGTAATCGTCTCCTACGACGCCAGAAATTAACGCAGATTGACTTCTCAGTTGAGAAACGGAAGCCGTTTTTCACGCTCCATTCTCTAAGGTTGTCAAAACATTGCTGCAGGCGCCGTTGTAACAACGCCGTGCGCCGTGCGCTGAGAAGTGCAATAGACAGCGAAATCGTTTACGAATAGGCATGACGAAACTTCAGTGGAACACATTTCCAGATGGAGTTAATTGCTATAGCAAAGAGCGTGACACTTCGCACCGAACCCTGAGGTATTCCCTCCTCCTGAACAAACGAATTAGAAAAAACCGATACGACGCTTACTCGGACTGGTTTTCGTCGGGGTCATTGCGTGTGGCCAAGATGGTTTCCCTGGGTTTCCAGGAAAACATCAAGACCATAGCCATTCTGCCGTCCATTATTGACACAAGATGGTCAACAGGTGAACGGCGTCGTCGAAAACCACACTGGATGTTAGTCAGTAGGTTACGACTTTCTAACCACCATACCAATCGTCCATTGATCATGCGTTCCATCACCTTGCAAACGCAGGGAAAGAGGACGATAGCTGGAGGGAAGATGACGGTCCTTCCCAGCCTTCAAGATGGGAATAACGGTGGACTCCCGCCAATTTTCTGGGAGTATACTGTCAACCCAAACACGATTATAGACCTCGAGCAGGAATGCCTTACCTTCAGGAGAGAGCTGTTGTAACATTTGTACATGAATACCGTCCGGTCCTGGTGCTGATAATCGCGAAGATTTCAGAGAATGTTCTAGCTCCGCCATGGTGAAAAGGCGATTGTAATGTTCTACGATTCTAGATCGAAACGCGATTCCACCTGAGTTTTAGTTGGAAGGAACTCAGGGGAGTAGTTTTCCGAGCTAGACACTTGAGCGAAAGCACTGCCAAACGTATTCGCCACTTCGAGTGGATCAACAACAGCTCCTGAGGTTGTTCTCAGACCCGCTGTTGGTGCATGGGTTGATTGCACAGCAACACGCCTTAACCTATCCCACACAACCGAGAAAGGTGTGTGTCGGTTAAATGAAGCTACAAATTTGCTTCAAGATGATTTTCTGCTATCCTTAATTACTTATCTGGACCTGACGCGCATTTTCTTGTATTAGATAAGGTTATCCAAAGTAGGGTGACGTTTGAAAACCCTAAGAGCACGCCTTCGAGCACGAATGGCACTCCGACATTCTTCCGTCCACCAGGGGACGGGAAATCGACGTGGGTGTGTAGTCGACCGTGGAATCGATTGTTCAGCAGCAGAGACAGTTGTCTCCGTGAGATGCTGTGCCAAATCATTTATTGAGTCGTGCTCGTTTTACGTAAAGATAGCCAACTGGGTGTAAAGGTTCCAGTTGGCATTGTCCAAGCGCCATCTGGGCATACGTGTGGAACATGTATCTTGCGTCAAGAGACTAATAAGACATGGGAAGTGGTCACTAGAGTGTAAATCAGAGATGACATTCCATTGTAAGGAGACTGCCAACTGAGGTGGACAAATTGCAAGATCAAGGTGCGAGAAACTATTGTAAGAGTCAGAAATGAATGTAGGCCATCCAGTGTTGAGGAGAGCTAGATTGTAACTGTCCAAGAAATCGGCAATGAGCGTACCTCTCGCACAAGCGCGGCTTGAACCCCAAAGTGGGTGATGCGCATTGAAGTCTCCCACCAACAGAAACGGGGTTGGCAACTGGAAAACTAGATCTTCTAAATCAATGTGCGAGAAGTCATGGGACAGAGAGTTTGCATATATACGTCATCTCTGACAAGCATCATAGCGCCGCCATGTGTCGGAACACCCTCTTCTGGTGTGACGTCATACCATACTGGAGTGTATCGCCTTAGATGGAAAGCGTCTTGAGGGCGCAACTTAGTCTCCTGCAAACATGCCACCAGAGGTTCGTTTTCTTTGAGCAAAAGCTCAAGTTCTGAACGTTGACTTCTTATACCACGTATGTTCCATTGTAGGATAGCCATATTGCATTGTGTATGGGATAGGTATTACCATGCTAACTCTTCATTACTTTGGAGTAGGCGGTTGTCGAATTAATTTTGCCTTTTTCTTCTCTCTTGGGCTTAGAGTTTTATCAGACGCTTTTTCGCGCCTCTTTTTCACTAGGGGTCTCCCAGTGTGGACAGATTCTAGTTCCATGTCCTGTGCCGAGGACGTCCGTGTTCCTATACTGAATTTTGGTTCGAGAGCTTCGAACCGATTGGACACGGAGACCGGCGAAGATGACATACGCCGGTCTATAGCCACCCCAGAGGATTCCTCTGAAGAGGATCTCTTAGGAGATGACTTTGGAGTTTTCTTTCCCTTTGATGTCTTGGGAGAAACCTTACTCTCTTTGAGGAAATCGGATCTTTTGTACTGGGTCTTAAACTTAATCGTATACTATTGGTCCACTTGTCGAGGTCGACTTCTTTGTAGGCGACCTTCCTGATCTGCTGGATTGAACTGCGGTGCTTGTAGATGCTGTAACAGACTTAGGTGATGTGAAACGCTTTGGATGTGACTTAACTACGAGAATTTTGTCTGAAATTGTTGCCCCGTACGCGTCGCTAGTTTGAGTTGCGATTTCCCGACGCGGTACTGTTTTAGCTGCAACCGAGCTATAGGTACCGGAGTTCGGGAAAGCGGGCTGGCGCAAACGTAAGAGCTTTCGGGCTTCTGGAAAGGACACCTTTTCTCTAATCCGGATCTCCTGGATAGCTCTTTCCTCCATATAACGGGGGCATTCTCGGGAGTTTGCTGGATGTTCTCCTCTGCAGTTAATACAACTGGGAGGTGATGTACAGTCATCGTCATGGGCGATGCCTCCACAGTTCACGCAGGTAGCTCTACCACTGCACGTGTCACTTGTATGACCAAAGCAATGGCATTTGTAACATCTAATCGGGTTCGGAATATAAGGTCTTACTTCAATGGCCTCGTACCAAGCCTTTATCCTTTGCGGGATATCTACCCGATTAAAGGTAAGGAAAAGGGTACGGGTAGGCAGATATTCGCCTCCATCTTTTCTCTGAACCCGATAAACATATATTACACCTTGATCTGCCAGGTTCTCCTTAATTTCATCATTGGACATATCGTCGAATGCGCGTGTGTTCACAACACCGCGAGAGGAGTTCAAAGTTCTGTGCATCTCTACACGCATCGGATAGCTGCCTAGCATGTTGACTTTTAAAATAGTAGCTGTCTGTGCTGCTGAAATGGATTCAACCAGCAGCGTGCTGTTCCGAGGTCTTGTGCAGTTCTTTACGGAGCCAGCTGTCTTATCGAGACTTTTCTGTATAACGAATGGATTCACCGACCTAAATTTTTTACCTTCCTCATTTCTTGTAATAACTAAGTAGCGAGGACCACTCAACTCTGCTACTTCCCTTTCACTTACTTTACGATGTTTGTTTTTTTGAGTTTTGAAAGAACTCCTGGCGATTATATCCTCCACCATTGCAATGTCTCCGATGGCATGCTCACATCCTGGGCGTCACCCCGGCTTAGGTGTCCTGGCCTGGACCTTGCTCACCCTAGGGTCTCACCTCCCAATGTATAGACAGAGGGACCCAATCGCCTTCAGGAGTGCATCAGCTCATGCAATGGCCCCTCCCCGGAACTGACCTTTATCAGCGGATACGCACACAGATCCTACATGATAACCAGGGGTTGGGACTTACGTGGTTACCCAGTCACCCCTTGCGTCACCCCATCCTTCTACAGCCCGCGCGTAGGTTATCCATCAGACTGTGTACAGGGAGGTATCAGGTGGGAGGTCAAACACAAAAGTGGACCAAAGTTAATTGGGCGTTTGGCAGGTGCCCTCTCACCTCTTAGAAGAACCCAATCGAGAGTATGGCTCGGGGCCCCGGGTACGCCAAACCCGTACTTACCGTAGTAGGACTCCCTGGGTGAGTTTGATTTCGGAGTCCTCTTCTCCTAGATGAGTCGTCGACCAAGACTACCGAGCCTTATCTGCCCGTTTTGTAATGCTATTTGCTTCCCCTCACCTCTTGCCTACCAGTGGTCAAAAATGACACTTAGTAGGCCGTCTGGATCGGTTACTGAGCCCCTCCGCCACGTCAAGGCGACATTCCTTCGGAGGGGTAGATGTAGAGGTTCTCAAACCTTAGACCATTCTCGTGGATTAGCAGGTTGTGTAGTACATTGGTTTTTCCGGCATTTGACCTACCCAGTATGAGGGCTCTGATGTTGCCCGGGAAGAGTGGCCCGTGCCTCCTTTCTCGAATATCATCATCGAAGTCTAGAACTTGTATAGATAGCGAACACTTTTGCCTCACTACTTCCATCATGAGACTAAGGTTATAAGATATAAATTTTTGCTTTTTATTTCTTATTCTACGATGGGCTCTAGACGTGTTCGGAAGTCATCCAAGAAGGGTTCCGTAATAATTAATTCCTTAATAAATGCTCTTCCGTTTGAGGCTCATTTGCTCGGTTATAGGTACCGTGGTCCTGGAACGAAACTGCATAAACGCTTACAACGAGGAGACCTCCAATAAACGCTTTGGACTCTGACTGTCATGACCACGACATCGCCTACGCAAAGCACAAGGACACGGATTCGAGACATTCTGCTGATAAGGTTCTTGTAGAGAAGGCTTGGAAGCGTGTACAGTCTGCTGACTCTACTTTTGGCGAGAGGCTTGCTGCACTACTTGTAACCACAATCATGAAGGGGAAACTGGCCATGGGTGCTGGTTTGCGCAAGCGCCGCAAGAGAATAATATCCACGCCCTCTAAGGAAGGGTTCCTGCCCTTAATACCACTGCTGGCTGCCTTGGGTGCAGCGGGTAGCCTAGCCGGAGGTGCTGCTCAGATCGCCATCTCTGTCAATAAGAAAAGTGCTGCAGAGAAGCAGCTGAAGGAGATGATTCGTCACAATCAGCAGATGGAGACTGTAGCCGGGGGTAAGGGTCTTAAGCGCGGAAAGAGCAAGAAGGGAAAAGGAAAGGGACTCTATCTACGTCCAAAAAACTCAGGGCAAGGCCTGTACTTATCCCGGAAAAAGCCTTAAATGCTACAGAGATCGAAACTTACGCTATATGTCTACAGATTCTTAATTTTAGAGGTGTTTATATGCTGGACAAACTACCTCCAAGACCTCTCCATACAGAAAGGGTTGTCGTTAATTTGGATAGATCACACAATCCGGGAACTCACTGGTTTGCTGTACGCAAGGATGGAAATTTAGCTTTTTATTTCGATAGTTTTGGTAATCTGAAGCCTCCAAAGGAGATTGAATCCTATCTCGCAGGTGTCAGACTCATGTATAACATAAACAGATATCAAGATTTCGATACTGTCATTTGTGAACACTTATGCTTACAGTTTCTGTTATAAAACGTTTTCTTCGGGGTGTTTGTGGGATCAAAATGAGTTACACCATCACTGTGAGCGGTTCTGATTCCAGCTTCTCTGCTTTTCTAAATCCACCACTCCATCTGGATCCTAATGGTGTTTACGAGGTTGCGCTAGTGAATTTCGAGACATTTTACTCTATACAAAATATTGACGAGAGCAATAACCTATTCCACTACATTCGCGATGAAAGACTTGAAACCATAATGATTCCACCTGGTACTTATGAACTGGAGGATATCAACAACTTACTCAAGGATAGACTAAAGGCTGGCGATGACTTTTTTATGTCCTAACAATAATACTATGAAGGCCGAGATTCAGTGTCCCTATGCTAACGATTTTGCTCGAGAGATCGATCGGCTCCCTTCTCGGTTTCACCGGGAAGAGCATTGTGAATCCTGGTGTAATGACAGAGTCTGAGGAACTGGTGAACATCTTCAAGGTCAGCATAATACGCATCGAATGTAGCCTCGCCACTGGCTCCTTCATTAGCGGTAAGAGTGGACATTCTCTGTACGAATTCTTCCCTTCAGTTCCACTGGGTTACCACATATCACAGGAACCGTCCAGTCCTATATTGACCCATCATTGACACAAATCTCATTGATCATCTCGACATTCGAGTGGTAGACCAGAACAGTGATCCACTTGACTTCAAAACGAGGTTATTACCGTGAGGCTACACATACGACGGAATGGGAATACGTTTTAGAAGATTTTGCTATAATAAAAAGCCTCTCTCGAGGTTGAGACCTACTCCGTCCTCGACACGCAAACTGCTAACATAATCTAATCGAAGGTTCCTCGAGGGCTTAGGCTTCTAGGTTCTGTAATGGATGTTTTGGATGTGACAGGGTTTCCGGTTTTTGATGATAAGATTAGTAAAGAGGAAGAGCATGTATTACTGCCTTATAATACATCAGCTCTTGATGTGAATGACGAGATTAGCATACCATGTCAAGCTGAGGATTTGTACACTCTTCCTAGCAGAAGTTATCTGTACATAGAGGGAAATCTCACTAAAACCGATGGTGGACCCTCCTCGTCAAAGTTAACCAACAACGCCATGGCGCTTCTCTTTGATGAGATTCGGTTAGACATGAATGGCACTACTATAGACAGAACCAGGAATCCCGGTATTTCTTCGACAATGCGCAACTACGCAGCTCTCAATACATTGGACTCCAATCGGTTACAGAACGCTGGCTGGACCTATCCCGGTGAGGATGTAGACATCGTGAACGCATCGAATGGAAGCTTCAATGCCATCGTTCCTCTCTCGATGCTTCTGGGTTTTGCAGGCGATCACAAGGAGGTCATACTCAATAGCGAGTTTGAACTTGTTCTCATTAGATCTAAAAATTCCAATAACTGTATCGTGGGCAACGAACCAACTATTATTAAACTAACCAGGATCGAATGGAGGATGCCTGTGCTTCGACTTTCCGACGCCGAGAGAGTGGAGAAACTTAAACTCGTCAAATCAGATGAACCTCTACACGTAGCCTTTCGAACCTTGGACCTTCACACCCAACCTGCTGTACCACAGACTAAAGTTTTCACTTGGAACTTTGCAACAACAACAAAACTTGAGAAACCTCGTTTTGTCATTGTCGGTGCCCGAATAGACAGATTGAATTATCTCGCTAAAGACAGTTTTCTTTTTGATCACTGCAACATCACCAATCTGAAACTTTATCTCAACAGTGAGTGTTATCCTTACCATGACATGAATTTGGATTTTGGAAATTCGAGATTTGCATCTCTCTATGACCAGTATTCTAAATTTCAATACGCTTATTACGGTACAGAGAATTACCCTCTTTTGAAGATAAGTCTTTCTGAAATACGCACCACTATTTGTTATTGACTGTTCTCATCAACCTGAAAAAACTGTGACCGGGGCTGTTAACATCAGATTGGAAGTTCAAGCATCAGTTAACTTTCCTCCACAAACATCACTATTTTGTTTAATTATTCATGATAAATTATTCACTTACAAACTCCCTAACGTGATTTTTACACAATGCTTTGAGAAGAAACTTCGTATTCTCATGTATAATGCATGTGCACACATTATGTGGGATCTGACTTTGAAGACGCACGTGAGTAGGTCGTAATTCAGCAAATTTTGTCAACCCCACGGACATTTCTTCTCGGTCTTCTAGAAAGAGTGCATGTACTTATTTTTATGTTACCACTAGATACCTAATGCGAACTTCTTTTGTTTCTCCTTGAACATGGATTTCAATGAAATCATCTCTTCCAGGAGCTTGGTAAGATACTGAATCATCCTGACAGAACTTGATGATTGCACTTTTAAGTTCCTCTGATAGTTGTTTTCCTGATACCGGGACAGAATGCTTTGGTTTTACATGTAATCCCTCTTCAACTGCTAACTTACGAATCATTTCTTTTCTTTTGCGTGGAGATTGCGGCAATGCTTCCTCAACACGTTTTCTGCATTTTCCAAAATGCTGTCTGCTTTTGAAAGCCGCTGATGTTGATGGAGTATCCTTATCAATCCCTTCTTGGTCTCTTATCTTCTGTCTTGCCTGCTGTGCTTGCTTATGTCTCCTAATTCAGACTTGAGGTGTTCTCTTCCTTGTTTTGTTTATTTCAGTATTGCTCTTCCTTTCCTCATAGTCACTATTATTTTTTCCTTCCATTGTGGATAACTGTCTTGCTCCTTCAGACGTTGTTTGTATTCACGTTGTCTTTGGGCTGGTGTTTTAGTCATGGAGTCAGAAATGGACTGATACGTCTATCCTGACTGAAGTCTCACAAGGAACCGTACAGAACACCTAGTAGTCTGTACGCGTATGACGACCACAGGGCGCCAGCACCAATTGTCCGTTAGTCACGTGTTTTGTGGGAAAACGAATGACTTTAGAGGAAAACTTTCTGATACTTTTTTATTTGTTATATTGTAATGACACAGAATCAAAAAGGATATTTTTTTCAGTCAATTACTTTTCCCTGCAGAGGACTTTATCCTTATTTACCGTGACTAACTGACATCGACACACAGTAATAATTAAACAGAATCTCAGGATTATTTATAAATGTCGAAAATTATTAGCCATATACACGTTTTGAAGATGATGTACATCGAAAAAAAAAAAATAAAATAGTTGTGCATAGCTCCTGAAATATTGATATGAAAATCACCGTTATTCACGCTTATTTTTAGTGTTTTGGAAATATGTGGGTAAGAAGTGAAATTTGAACTCATATTCACGTCAAAAACATTTTTCACTTCATAAGATACTTTGGAGTATCTAGCATCATCTTTCCTCAGTAAAAAAAGTGAAACATTGATTTCAAATTTTAACACTCGGTATGACATATTCGCGGAATTGCTCCTTATGTTATAGTCAAATACAATTTTATTCAGTTCTACTCTTTCTGTTTGTGTGAGACGACCACCCGCATTCCATTGTAGAAGCCTGATGTTAGATCTTCTATTAATATAATGTTTTGGTTCTCGAGAAATAGTCCCCGCTCGGAGATCCGAATGGGGTACTATTTTAACTCCGAAACATTTTACCCCTCGAGTCATATTTCATAAATATTGAAGACTTAGCAGTAAATGTAATCGCTTTTTAGAGAGCACCATATTTTTATGTTTTGGCGGTCACATCGCTCTCTCACAACCCCCGGAATGTCTGGAGGACCACACCTGTCTTTGGTTTACGGGTCTCACACCTGACCGGGAGAATTATCAAAATAAATTCACCGACCATATCCTGATTATACCAATCAGAGGACGTATTACATGCCATGACAGGTCAGCATGTTTGGGGTTAAGGTTTTATAGAGAAATTGAGAAGTTGAAAAAATAAAGACTCCCTAGCCCTCAGGACCCTAATAGCATCGGGGTCGGAAGAGAACAAGAGATGACCAAGGTAAGGTCAGATAGAAAAGTTACAGTGAGGAGCAAAACACCAGTAAGTGGAAGTAATGTTCTGCTCAGCTTGGGTACCTTGAGGTTGCCATTCACATATCCCCTAGACGGAGACCCCTGAGTAAATATCAAAATTAGGATATACAGATGTGGTGTAGCCTATGTGAGCCTATACTAGCCTAGCCTATGTGAGCCTATACTAGCCTAGCCTATGTGAGCCTATACTAGCCTAGCCTATGTGAGCCTATACTAGCCTAGCCTATGTGAGCCTATACTAGCCTAGCCTATGTGAGCCTATACTAGCCTACCCTATGTGAGCCTATACTAGCCTAGCCTATGTGAGCCTATACTAGCCTAGCCTATGTGAGCCTATACTAGCCTAGCCTATGTGAGCCTATACTAGCCTAGCCTATGTGAGCCTATACTAGCCTAGCCTACAATGTGAGCCTATACTAGCCTAGCCTACAATGTGAGCCTATACTAGCCTAGCCTATGTGAGCCTATACTAGCCTAGCCTATGTGAGCCTATACTAGCCTAACCTATGTGAGCCTATACTAGCCTATCTCCTCAGTCTATACTTATATACAGATGTGGTGTAGCCAATGTGATACACAGATCTGGGGTAGCCTATGTGAGCCTATCTCCTCAGTCTATACTCATATACAAAATGTTAAACTAGTTATTGTTTGTTTAACATATAAATGAAATATACATTTCACTATTCAAAATGAACGACAGATCATATTTATCTGAAAAATACCGCATTTATATTTATGTAGACCCATGTGTGTAAAATATCCCAAAATTTAGTGTTTTACCAAAATAATTTAGACTAACAGAAATGTTACCATTTTTTCATTCACAGAACAAGAAAATTTAATATCAATGAAATCAAAGACATGAAGGTCAAATTTTGTGCGGACATGGAGTAACTCAGACCACTCCAACACAGCGTTTGAGGGCTAGGGCTCCCTGGCTCAGCCCAGAGCTTTGACCGCTACAGCTGTGATGACGTCAGGCCTTCTCTGACTACCACTGGCATCAGGTTCGTTAATGCTCACTTTTCGAGGTGACTCCTCATGGGCGTCGCGAAACGGGGGCAAAAGGGGGGCCACGGCCCCCCCTTGGAAGTTGGTGAACTTAATGTACAGCCAGTTACTGACTATTAAACTATTATTTTAATTTTGATGTAAAGAACAATTTGTATTTAGCACAAATTAATATGGTTATCTGCAACAAATACTACAAATTTTGACAGTAAAATTATGATTTAATATTATATGGTTGCAAATTTCCAACATGTGGCCTCCCCCTGGAAAAAAGTCTGCCGACACTCATGTGACTCCTTGTGCATTCATCCAGTGTTTGTGATCTGGTGTAACTATTGTATGCAAGAATGAAAAGAGGTGCTTCGACAGCTCTGTCAGGATTTAATCCATCTTGGCAGGGTCTGTATTTTGTTATTCGATCTGACGATAACAATGTTCAATGTTTAATATGTCATACCTATGTACGGGCAAAAACGTATAACATTAAGCATCACTTCGACGTTAAACATTAAGCATCACTTTGACGTTAAACATTCTCACACCCACGCTGATATCATAGGCGTAGAAAGAAAGGAATTAATAACGAAACTAAAGGACGAAAGGGCGTCTAATCAGGTTAGTATAATTTTAACAAATTAATCACTCTTAAAGGAGTTTGAAATCATTTCATTGCTATAGTACGTTTTTAATAATAATTGTCAACAATGAATAAGAATTAACTGGTTTGTTAAGGATACGCATCTGTGTAAAATGGCTAAAAAATCTCCAGAAGTGACAAAAATGGGTTTTTGTTTTATCAAATGGTATAAAACTTCTGCTTTATTTTGATATACTTTTTATAGCCTTACAGCCTATATAACTGTAACGTGGCCATTTAACTGATTGCCTGTAACTGGTAATGTCCATTTAAATCAGTACAGTTTCATTATCCTTGCTACCACTTCAAACTTAGTTTCCTCATGTTCTTATTTTTAGCACTGTTTGCTCTTTACAATGCTCCACATGATGCAGTTTTCCGTACCTACATATGCATAAACCAAAAAAATGTCAGGCGTCATCCTAAGCATGTAATAAAGAACAAATTGTGTTGTATTATTGTGAAATGCCTGATTGAATTGTTCCTCTGTCTCATACAATATGCTGTGCTATCCCTACCTCTCTCTACCTTTCTAGAGTGCTGCACTCTGAACGCCGTTAACATAGGCAAAATGACAAACGGCACGGCCCAGTTAGCCCTCACAGCCCAGGGCTGCCCACTTGGAGTGGTCTGGAGTAACTCATACATGGAAGTTAAAATTTACAAAGGAACTCCTGAATGTATTCTCTTTAATGCCATCATTGTTTACTACACCTCCATTTATGTATGTAGCTAAATGATAAAAGAGGACAAGGAACAATATTCTTTCTAAGGAACACTTTGTAAGTCACGCGTAAGAGTGTCAATGATGCTACTATCATACCCGGAGCAGCATATATCTCAAGCGTGCGACTGTGACCTCAGAATGTAACATTTAAGCGTATTAGAAAAGTTCATGGAGAGCCTTTGAAAATCATGGTGAATTTCAGGTTTTCAAAGTGCAATTTTAAATTCAAGGTGATTTCCAGGATAGTTTAGGATTTCCAGGGTGCTGACACGTCACAGTATAATCAGAACAGCTAAATTTCAACTGATAACAAATGCATCCAATAGATGTATAAATACTTGCACATTGAGTTGTAATTGCTACAGATTGTTCTAAGCTATCTGCTCTGGGGTAGTAGGATTTTGATATGAAGTGGTGCAATACCATAACCTGAATTTCCTAACATTGCATTGGTGGTATTACAGGCCATCGAAGCGTAGGCACCTGAATTTTTTCATTATCCTGAAATCATGGACACAACGGAGCCATCTAGCAATAATGCTTCATTGTTGCAAATGGTCTGTATGTATATGCTTGAAAGTCCCTATCAATGTACTCATTGTCACGCATATTTGATTCTCTTATTAGCATGCGAGTACAATCCACTGCCCCAATAGCATCAGAGAATGTTAAATGTTGTTAATCCTTTCTGCTAGCCCCAATCAGCAGTCTCACTGTTAGGCATGGCTTCCAAATGTAGCACCATGTTGCCAACGACCACATGGTTTCCATTGCCTTGGTGTTTGTGCAGGTTTTTTCCAGTGGGTAAATAAACGGTATAACAATTGTCTCCATATTCTAGTATTCTGTAATCATTTATAGGCATACTGTCCTCATAAATTTATGAAGTAGCGATGCAATCTGCATATGTATGAAATGTTTCAAATACCCTGTTTAAAATTGTGCTAAAGAACTGGCAACATTGCATCACGAGCCCTTGACAAATGTCAGAGCCGGAGATCCACTGGCCGTACAATAGCATGGGTAATCAACATTGCTGATTTAAAAACCAAGATCCCCTACACATCTTCAAAAGATATTCTTCAGCATTGCTGAGATCTCTACAGTGCATTTCATTTGACTCTAGAGAAAAATACGAAGCGAACCTGTCCAGTTTTCCTTTGTAAACCAGTGTAACTGTTTATATTTATAGGTATACACGCTAGAAAAGAACCTGCGCAGAAACCATGTTTCTTTGCTGCGCATGGTGCTAGTGGAGGGGGTCAGTTCTGTTTCGGCAGCGCACGGTGCAGATCGGCTCCATACAAGCACATGTTACACTTGCAGTTTTGTAGTGCGTTCCGTGTAAAACTTTATAAGTTTTTGCAAGTATTTTTGTGGCTAATAGCGAAAGTGCTTAACATGGCTAGTAAAACAAGCGTATCTGGTTGGTCGTTGAAAAGTGATGCTTGCAATATTGTTTACAATGTTACTAATTACTTAAAAGATAGAGTGAATTGAAATTGAGTTACAACGGCAAGTGAAGCTACAGGAGTTTCCATTAGTTTAGTGAAACGCATCATAAAGGAAGAGACTACGTCTTTGTCTACCACTGGTCAGGTCAAATTCTCAACGCCGAAAGGGAAGGCTAGAGAAAGGAAAAAGAAAGTGGAAGTTGATACATTTACTGAGGATATAGTTCGAAGGAAAATACACGAATATTATACAGTGAAGAAAGCAGTGCCAACGATACAGAAGCTCAAGCATGATTTGCAGAGTGATGGCAGTTTGGTATGCAGCAGGGAATACCTGAGGAAACTGGTTTTGCGATTAGGCTTTAAATGGAAAAAATGTGCTTCTAAACGGCAGCTCCTAATCGAAAAGCCTGAAATTGTGTCCTGGCGTGCTAATTACCTGCGAACTATTCGTGGGTACCATGAACAGAAGAGGAATATTGTGTATTTAGACTAAACATATATAAATGCTTGTCATACAGCCAGTTCTTGTTGGCAGTCTCCAAATGAGTTAGGGGTTACAAAGCCTATGGGTAAAGGACCCAGACTGATAATTGCCCATGCAGGAGGAGAAAACTGGTTTGTGCACAATGCTTTGCTAATGTTCAACTCTAAACAAAAAACGGGCGATTATCACGACGATATGAATGCTGTAAATTTTACAAAATGGTTAGAAACACAAGTTATTCCTAATTTACCCAGTATCTCTGTTGTTGTGATGGACAATTCTATCTTCACAGTGTTCAGAAAAATAAAAGGCCAACAATGACGACGCTGAAAAAGGATGTAATGCAGTGGTTAAGGGACAATGTGTCGTTCAGCAGCAATATGCATAAACCAGAATTATTGCAGTTAGTGAAGTCAGTGCCCAAAGAAAAGATGTACGTAGTTGATCAGATCCTCAATGCACGTGGCCACGAGGTATTGCGTCTTCCACCATATCACGCCGATCTAAATCCAATAGAGTTGGTATGGGGAGAAATAAAGGGAGAAGCTGCACAAGATTTGTCCAATGAAACTTTAAGTGTAAAGCAAACCCTCTGTGAGGAGCTTTTCCATGAATATTCCAGAGATAAGTGGAGAAAGTGCTGTGATCATGTAAGAAAAGTGGAGGCAACATACTGGGAATCAGATGGACTAATGGATGATGGCATCGACAGTTTCATCATTATTGGCAGAGATCACTCAGGCTCAGAAGAATCTGTTACCGACACAGCTTCTGAATTAGATTCAGAATCGGAAATGGAAGCGGACTAGTGTATCTCGGCCTAGCGGACTGCTGCTGCCTGCTGCTTACCCCTCCCAGTTCAGTCACGCGAGTACCAACACCTTCCGAGGTTCTTTTCTAACTTGTACACCTATACTCATATCAGACTCCCTGTGCCATGTACCTATACTCATATCAGACTCCCTGTGCCATGTACCTATACTCATATCAGACTCCCTGTGCCATGTACAAGATTTTATTTCCTGTTCAAGACCCAATTTCACGAATTCTGCCGTAACAATCAACTGAAAGTAAGCAAGCAGGGTTGGCTACTGAGGAGCTCCAAAAGCAAGCAATGGTTTGTTTATAGTCATACCAAATCTAAAGCAGCAGCTTGGAAATAACCACTTTTGAGCCATTGCTTGCTTTTATTTATTCACCCAATGGCATGCAGTATGGCCTAGGCTCCTTTGAATCATATTTCATGCCATTCTTCCCTTGCCCTGTCTGATTCCTTCCAAGTCATTCACCTGTTAAAATAATTTCAATGAAATGAGGATTTGGGGGTCAAATAATCCACCATGCCAAATGAGATAAGGAAAACATTTATTAATCAAATCACTTGAGAGCAACATTATAAATGTGTTTTTGAGTGGTAATTTTTATCTCTTGTCATGAAAATATATAAGATTCACTTTTTCCCTAACTTTCAGAATAAAGTTTTTAATACAGTTTATATTACTATGGATATACTACTTTAACCATTAAAATACAACAAAGGAATGTACACACCACACGAACTGACAAATACGTATCTGAAATCAGATCTTTAAATGGATGGATTCTTGAGTTGCAAGACATACACTTGCTTCCTTTATATCAAAATTGAATACCTTATATCCATAGAATGACATAGCAATAATAAAAATTACAAATGCTAAGTGTAAATGAATGTTTTCCCAAATAAACTTTCAACAAAAATTAACATTTGGTATTGTGTGCATGTGTTGCACAAGAGCACGATAAAGAACTAATATAGAAGTTTTATAAGCTTTATAAAATAGAAACAGTTTTCCAAATCTTATTAGTACTGAAACTAAAAACAAAACATTCTTAAGCTGAATTATGAAAAGTAACTGAATCCAAACTATTTTCATGTGTTCATTCACACATTCAAGGAACAGTAGAACAGTAAACAAAAAACATCAAGTAACTCTTTGGATATAACTTAAAACTATCTTCTAGTGTCATTAAACACTCAAGAATAAAACCATATTTAAATATACTTCAGAATATCCGTTTTCTATTACACTCAAAGCAGTCTATTTCAAAATAGTTTAAATGCATATGAACACAGAAGAAGAAAGAAAAGACAACAGCTACAATTTATATGCATTAGTTCTGCAAAGCAGATTGATTTTTTTGAAAATCTTTAAAAATGCAGAGCACTTAACGACCAATGTTTGATAATTGCAAAATACAAAATATTGAGGCTGAAAACAAGAATTAAGCAGAGAAGAAAGGCAAAGTGAAAGTATAAGATGTATAGAAATATAGAAAAGTTATTACAGTTAAACCATTTCCCACACAATCTAGGCTGCATTTGAAAATTAATGACTAAATAATTAAGTTTGCAAGGTATACCGTCACTATCAGTTATTGTAAACCTCTTACATCTAAGAAATGGCACTTCTTACTGCACAGAAAAAGAAGAGTATAATACCCACTGACAAAAATGTTCCATTTTCACCTTAACCATACATACAGTATATTGCAGACCCAGGGGGTATGGATTACCAAGCACTTTGTTATGGAGGATGTTAAGATATTTGAAATGCAAGATTTAAAACCATTATATTTCTATAAAGAGGCAATGTTATAGTAATTTCTGCATTTATCACAAAGTTTATCATAGCTGTTTATCCAAAACCTTCACAAAATCTTTTCAGGAAAGGGAAAACTGATGACAAACTACTTTGAATGACAATATGCACTGCAGATACTATTGGAAGGCAAAAATTTCCAAAAACAGACTAGAGAAAACACAAATAGCATGTCAGAACCTTATAGCTCCAGCTTCAAGCACTGCAAGGTTTTGTAGTAACATAAACCACCGCTTTTAAATGTGTGGCAAAGTATATTTAGCTGCTTTTTCTTTTTAACATACTGACAATCTGGTTTAGAATTGTTTACTAAATCAAAAATCTCAATGTTGGTGGCCAAAGGATTAAACAGTTCTGGAACAACAGCAATGATATACATATTTTTTTAGATTATGAAGGCTTATGGTTGCACCATCTTTGAACCATTACTCTTACTCTGACAGCTAAGGTGTTAGAACGTAAGAAAATATAACACAAGGCAACTGCTCTACTTTGCACAAAATTTTCTGTCATTTCCCTATATCTATCGCCACATTTCACCCATTCAGCTACACTTTCTCTGAATTCTGGTCAACTCCCATCACTTAAGAGCACTTTTAACTGATATTTATGCCGCAACATGTACCTGTGTTGAAAATTTTTTCCAAACTTTGTATGCTGACAGTTCCTAATTCACCAAAAACTTCTATGAACACGGATATCCAAGTACTAATGGTAACACTCACTATTCCCACATTTTCGCTGACTTAAATACATATCACATATTGTAGCCACCAATATCTTTAGGCGTAATTAAAATTATAAAATAATAACAAGTATACATTATTTGCAGACCATCACAAGTAATCCTGACACCTAAGTATATCCTCGAGAAAAGAAATATTCTGTCATTATGCCGGCAAGAGTGCTTGTGCAATGTTGTTCATCATCATGATTGAGCAAATGCAAATATGAGGTATGATTCCTACAAAGAAATACCTATGCATACAAGTAGCTCAAAACTCGAGAAAAAGAGTACACACAAACCATCTTACACTTTTACCAAGAATGACAGTCTAAGATCACCAATTTAAATCAAGGAACATATTTTATCATATATATACAAGACACAGCTATAATTGACTATAGCTAAGCTGATGCAAAGTGCACAACCCCTTTCCTATGCCAACAGTATGCCCTGTCAACTGCTTGTTACTTAAGAGATTAACTTCGTTGTTCAAATTAATGACAGCAAATTTAGATGTTAATACAAAGGTCTTTGAAACAACTTAATGCTGTGAAAGTGTTAAAATACCAAAAGTTGGAGTTTGTACATAAATTTACTCTGAGATGTATGAAATAGCAAATACAAATATGAGTAAAAGCTTACAACATTGTATCCTGTATCAAGCATATTGCAGTTTCAACATTTATTTCATACGAAACCTGTATTTTTATTACTTGTCACGAGAAAGTCTTTCCTCTTCCTTCAAGACAGTACAAATTCTACAATCACAGCTCAATATTCTGTCAATCAAAATTTCAAGGATTTCTTTATCATTTATAACATAGCAGTATCCAAACTTGTCATACAAATACTTTCTTTTATCGAACACAAACACTTCCTGAGAAATCATACAAGAGTAACCAAGAGTGCATGCACTTGAAATTATCACAAACCAATCTGCTGTACTTTTGTGTCTTATAGTGCAATATTTGTAACAGCTACTACACAAAATTGTGCGCTTCATTTAGCATATACTAAATGTAACTAGTTTAAGCAACAACAATGATTATATCAATGATACTATTTATGCTAAATGAAGCAGCCATTGTACTATTGAGAGTAAGAAAAATTTTGAACAAATTTGTGTTACTTTTAATACTTTTGACACTCCATAGTCTCAAATTATTTTTAACCCTTAAACTGCATGTTCAAACTGCAAGAAAATATTGAAAGTACAGATAAAACAGGAGATTTTAACATTTGCACATGCGGTAACATTCAGTTTTGTTGTTGATTATAAACTTTCTCCCAATCCACATGAGTTCAAGTTCTGTATCTGTATTCTAAGCAAGCAGATATACATTATCTTGGTGTTCAACAAATACAACTCTCTTCAAGCCTTTCCATCCTAAAGCGTGTGATAATTCCTTTCAGTGCGTGCTTTGTAGAATTTCCATGCCACAAACCCAATGGCCATGATTCCAAATGACAACACTATGCCACCTGTAAGAAAACAGATTATATTAATAAAATCTTAATTTGATAAGTACACTGAAGTTGATAGTTTCACAGGAAATCCCCTACAATGAAAATTTGCAATGACCTTGTTTCAAACAGAAAAGCACTAGACTAGTAGTTTTAGCAAGCGCTGCAATGTACCTTCATGGAAATGTATCACTTCTAGGTAATAAAACTGAAGCAAATTATTCAAAAGAGTAATAGTCCAGTAATAAATTAGCATAAATCTATATTTACATAAATTGCTGTGTGTTAGTCTTGCAAAAACTTGAAAATGGCTCGTCCAATTTGAATAATTTCTTGCTTGTTTTAGTTTGCCTCAATATTGGGATGGTTTAGAAGGGGAAAGAAAAGAAAAAATAATTTAGGAAAAACCCAAAGGAACAGTCAGAAAATCAAAATAAATCCAAATTAGTAGTTTTGTATAGGAATTGCCACTTTGGATTACTTTCAAATATATGGCATTTGTGGTGCACCTAATGACACTTATATTTAATTACATTTTGCTAACATTCATTTTGATTAGCCATTCCATTACGGTATACTGACTTTGGGGCTTAGAAATAAACAAAAAATTCATTCAACTTCATTTTAGCAAGAATCAAGGAATTAGGGCAGACTTAAACATAACCACAGAATGTGTTTTAGTGAAGCTTGAGGAATTAGTTTGAGAACTTCAATTTTGTAAAGTTCACAAGGTAAGTTCAACAAATTTGAGTGATTGAGAACAATTCTGTGCCATTTTACAGTGTTCATTATAATGCCAAGAAGAGGACAAGCTGACATAGGTCGAAGTCAGTCAAAACACGGCAAGTTACTTCACGTGCAAACCACATTTATGGCGACTACATGACCCGGTGAACTTCGTACCACCTAAAAAGGAAAACAAAAAACAAGTCTGCCAGAAATCTTTGCATTGAATGTCAACTGTATTTACCTTTCATGTAAATAAGACAGAATGTAACAAGTGTTTTATAAAAATTCAAGGAGAATGTTTAAAAATCAAGGTGAATTTCAGATTTCCAAGGTGCAATTTTAAATTCAAGGTGATTTCCAGGGTGCTCGACACCATGTAAATAACTTGCTACAAGGAAAAGGTGGTGCAATTTTAAATTCAAGGTGATTTCCAGGGTGCTCGACACCATGTAAATAACTTGCTACAAGGAAAAGGTCACTGCATCATGAATATGGCTGATCCCATTAAACCATTTATTGGTAAACTCAAGCTATGGTTGCATCAGCTGCAGAAGTCAGAATTACATTTTCTACATTTAGTCATCATTCAGCCAAAAGAGCCATGTTAATAGGAAATACCAATGTTATGGAAATTCTTATTTTTGGAGTTTGAAAACAATTTCATGACCTGTACAACACAAGTGTATAACTCCGCTGCTGTAAGTTTGCACTTGCATTTAAGTTGGTACACTCGCAGAATAATGGATGAAATGCGCCATCCGTAAAACTTCCTGAGCCAATCACAGGGCAACATTCTGATCGGTCACTAAGCGGAAACGGGAGAGGGAGATGCTCTGTTGCCGGATATTACTGCTTCCAGCCACATGCTTCAGGTTGTGATTTCTATTATGTGCATCTAATGTGCTTTTCAAATGGAAAGAGTTCTGATCTGCAGCCAGTGAGATACGTTTACATGCACAGCGTTGCAAGCTCATTAACCCCACTTTTCATCATATTTCTTGGTGCGTGTCAAGCCCCACTTAAGGGGAAAGCAATATGACAACACAGGACTCTGATTGGTTACCGGCCTGGAGACACTTAAGAACAAACTCCTTCCCATTTGAAAAGGGAGTTATATTTGTTATTGTTGATAGTGTTTCTGGTGTTTATTTACTTATATTCATTCTTTATTTTATATAATGTTTATATAACTTATTCGTATTATATACACAAAATTTAACGAGCAAGTTAGTGCCTCCGAAGAGATGCCGTTCGCCGAGTGATTGACGAAATGAAAATCCTATAGGTCGAGGTGTGCCACTGAAAAGCCAAATGTTGGAGTTATTAAGAACGAGGGAATTTTATGAAAAAGAGAAGGAATATGTGGATATCCATGGGCATTCTTCTACTCCTGCTGATGAACTTATAAAGCAGACTGCAAGATCACAGCAGGTATTTTTGTCAACTCCAGGGAAGAAAAGAAACTGCGTTCATCCGGCCAGAGCTTGATGTGATCGAAATAGACGCCATTTAAAGGCATATTAATGCCTACTACGGAGAAAGGAGTACCCAACCATACATAAATTACTTTTCTCTGGGGGCAAAACATTGCAGAAAGCGGTGTTGAGATTGGCTTCCAATATAAACAGGTAAATGGATGAAAAGCACTGCTGGAAAAGACACACAGTAGTGGCGCAAAATATTTTTGCATAAAATCCTAGTCAAAGACCTCCACAAAATTGTGTGGCTGGATGAAACATGGGTCAATGCGAAGACACCATGACAAAATACCTGTGTTTACCTTAATTATTAGTAATAGCAAAGTAGTTTATTGTTCTTACGTTCACAGCTTACATGCACTATTTATGTGGTTTTGTGACGTGACAGAAAGCTGTCGTCTGCTACCGTGTATTGACGTCACAAGCGCAGAATAGCCAACTTGACACGAATCCATGTGAGCTGTCAAATGCAAACTTTCAGCAGCCAGAGTATAGAAATGTTGAATGAATGACTATTTACTTTAAATACACACTTGACTATGACAGACATTCAGCCCAGCCTCTTAGTCTGTCAGATCCACCCAACATAATTTCTTATACATACATTTTGCTTCTCTATAGCTATTTAACGTATTATAACACGAAGTATTGTTAATTGTTTCCTTTGTACAGACCAATTCCATTTTTTCTGAACTCTTACTTAAAAACTGACCTAAGTTCCTGACCTCCTTTCTAAAAATCCTCTTAAATGGATCCTATCTCCCTTCTCCCATTTCCCCCCAGAAATTCTAGTTCTTTCCTCCCTACATCCATTCCTTGGCGCTCAAAAGACCATGTGTTCCAGATCCCCCCCTGCAAATAGGACACTGACTCTGAGGAATACTCTTTCCTATAGTCGCTCCACTCTAAGATCCGCCCTTGGTGTAAACACAAGCTGTCAACAACTAACCCGCGATTCGCGCACGAAACCGAAGCACGCCACAAAATATAGTACCTTAAATATTGGCGATTATATGTGACTTTTCATGATGTATGACACTCAAATATAATTTGAAACTTTTGATTAATATAAAATAATAAATAATATTAATAAGAGTAAAGGAGATTATAGCTTCCGTTTAATTGTGTCCAGTTAATCCCCTCTCACGCATCCACATGACAATGGTGAGTAATCAGTAAGGTGATAAACATGGATGCTTCCACAGGTGCTGCTAGCCTGGTTAGTGAAAATAAAGGTGAAATAGTGAAGCACTCTAAAGGTAAGCCCTTAAAAAGTGGTGAGAAACAAATAGTCTTGAATGTTTTTAACAAATTAATACAGGAGTACCCTTCTGTCACTGTGAATAACATTGTGAAGTTAACTGCAGATTACACCGGTATTTCCGAGTGGAGTGTTAAATGTACCCGTAAGGAACTTAAGCAAACAGGAACATTGCGGACACCAAGGAAGAACAGAAAAAAAACGGAAGCCAGAATTAGAAAAAGCAGATGACTTTACTAAATGTGCTGTTCGTAGAAAAGTGCACCACTTTTTCTTCAAGAATGAACCGCCAACATTAGAAAAAGTCTTTAAGTAGTGTTAACAATGAACCAGCATTACCTTCATTTAAGCGATCCAAGTTTCATAAATTATTACTAGAAATTGGATTTAGTTTTATGAAGAGAAATAAAGTGAATGTCATAATCGACAGAGAAGATATCGTGCTATGGAGGCGGCGTTACTTGCGGAATATGCGCCGATACAGAGCAGAAGGTAAGAAAATCTATTACCTTGATGAAACGTGGGTTAATGAAGGGCATACTACATCCCGTGCATGGACTGACATTATGGCGAGCTCAAAAAAGGATGCATTTCTTTGTGGAGCGTCAACAGGGCTCAAAAATCCTACAGGGAAAGGAAAACGCCTTATTATTGCGCACATTGGCAGTGATTCCGGTTTTGTGGAAGACGGTGTTCTAATCTTCGAGTCAAAGCGTACAGGTGATTACCACGAGGATATGAATGGCGATGTTTTTAAGGAGTGGTTTGAAAGTGTACTTCCGAAACTTGAACCCGGTTGTGTTATCGTAATGGATAATGCACCTTATCACAGTGTCAGACTGGAACGTCGTCCCAACTGTTCGTGGCGAAAACAAGAAATTGCCGATTGGTTGACGTCACATAATTTGCCCTTTTGTGAATCAGATGTGAAAGCAGAGCTTCTAAATCAAGCACAAAAGGTTGCCGATAACAGTGAAAACAAATATGTTATCGATGACCTTGCTAGAAAATCTGGTCGACACATAGAGAGGTTGCCCCCTTATCACAGCAACCTGAACCCAATAGAAACAATATGGGCCTTCCTCAAGGGATTCGTAGCCAGAAACAACGTAACCTTCAAATTACGGGATGTTCGCAAATTGTTTGAAACTGCAATATCTCAGGCGACACCTAATATGTGGCAAAATAATATACGTCATGCAATTGAGCAAGAAAATGAGGTGTGGGTGATGGACGGGCTATCAGATGCTATTGTAGATCGTCTTGTGATTAGTGTGGGTGTTGATTCTTCTTCTTCCCCTTCTTCTGATGACGATGACACCACAAATGATGGAGATGCAGATGTTACACCTCTTCCCGACAGTGATGCAGATTAATGTGAGTTTTATTTTAATTATGTTACATTTAATTTCAGCTCAGCTTTTACTTACGAATGTTGGTTAATAATAATAATAATAATAATAATAATAATAATAATAATAATAATAATAATAATAATAATAATAATAATCCTAATGATAATAGTAATAGTAATGTTATTGTTATATTTGAATAATATTACTCAGGACATAAATCCTAGCGTTGTTTACTTGGAAAAAGGCAGCAACAACCCTGATAAAGATTACATGAATATAACGCGATAGCAGCGCTATTCCTAAAGCTCCCAATTATCATTCTACTGCATCTTTAAACACAAGGATTGAGTCCACGTGGCGTTTGTTTATTTGTGTTAGTGGCAGCTGATACGAGCACGAGGTTACCGCGGAGGGATACAAGGTGCGGATCTTACGCTGGATGGAGTATAGTCCTCTCAACCTCCAAACACCAGTTCTTAGCCATGCTATTGCCTCCCTTTGTTCATATGTTAATACAGTATTACCCCACTTTTACATCACCGCTGTTTACATTTTTCCGCCATTTACAACAATTTTTAACGTCCCTTCAATCTTCATATACTCACAATGTATTAGAATTCCGGCATTTACGTTGGTGAAATTTTAATTTCCTGCCGTTTACACCATGTCCCATCAAGTTCTAACACAAAGTATTATGGCATTAGACCATACGATCGTTGGTCATGACCAAGTCATGACATTCAAATAACCTTAGACTCAACCGTTGGCCATAGTTACTTGATACCTGTGGTAATGCTAGAGATGCAGATATTTGCACTACCTATCTTGTGTTACCAGTTGCAATTCAATTCCAAGTTCCATTCTATCACAGAAATGGAGAAGGAAAGGGAGAGGAAGTCTTTTTCCACTGAAGGAAAACTTAAAATTCTGGAAAAGGCTGACTCCTTTGGTGGAACACGTGTTGGATTAGCATGGGCATTGAATATAAGTGTCTCGACGCTGAGCACTATAATAAGAAACAGACATTCTACATCAGCAAGTGCTTCGGAGTGTGGAGCTACATTAGTTACTCAAAATATGACAAAGTCGAGGAAATAGTGAGAAGCTGGTTTGAAACGAGAATAGCGAATATTCCTATCAGTAGAGTGCTGTTACGGGAGAAGGCACTTCATGTGGCAACTATGCAGGGAATAGACGATTTTACTGCGTTGAATGGGTGGTTCGACCACATCAGGACACATTGCAATGTAACATACAAAACTGTGTGCGGTGAGTCTGCTTCTGTATGTGACAAGTGTTGAGCAGTGGAGCAACAGAAAGCTTCCAGAACTGTTAAAGAATTAGGATCCTAAGAATGTATTCAACATAGTTGAAACTGGATTGTTTTTTAACATTCTGCCCAACAATACACTGGCGTTTAAAGGAGACAAATGTCATGGTGGTAAGCACAGCAAATTGAGGCTTACTGTTATGTTGGGAGCCAATGCAGATGGCTCTGAAAGGCTTCAACCATTTGTAACTGGTAAATCAAGAAAACCTCAATGCTTTAAAAATGTCTGTTCCTGCCCACGTCATATGATGCCAATAAGAAGACATGGATGACCTCCGATATATCCCAAAAGCAGCTTTCTGCACTTGTGTGAGTGAGTGATTAGGGTTTAAGGGCCCGTCGACAGCTAGGTCATTAGAGCCCCTCTGCACTTGATGCCAGAATGGGTGCACAGAACAGGAAGATTCTACTCTTCATTGACCGCTGTCAATGGAAAGACGTTATGCAATCTACAAAAGCAATCCGCTTTTGCAAAGGAGGGTTCTTCAAAGCAGAAAATGTGCAGTCTGAAGAAGATATGAACTCCCTTTTGACCACATGGGATGCTTTGCAGCCAGACTGTTGTGTTGAGGACATCATGACAGTTGACGAAGCACTGGTAAATACCAAGACATTCTTAGAAAATTTTGTTAATCAGCATACTGCAGTGGACTCAGAAAGCAATGATGAAGATGAAAATGACAGAGTGGTGCCAAGAAGTGCTGAGGCGAGTGGCGCTTTGAAAGTGCTGCAAAAATATCTTTCATCGGTAGAAGGGAGTGAAAAAACTCTGAAAAGCTTTACGAACTTGAAAACCAAACAGAGGAAATTAGATAAAGATCAAAACAAAAATCAATTTTGGACTACTTCAAGAAGAGTTAGGTGTTCTTGATTGAACTGTATAATAGTTAAAGTGATCCATGTTCAACAGCTAAGTTTCCTATCATTATTGCAAAAAATAAACTTTTGGTTCTCCTACTGACAAAATGCAAAATTTTTAATCTGTGGTATGTGTAACTATAATAAAGCCATACCCTTTCATCAGTAGCAAAATAATAAAACTGATTACTCATTAATGGTATCTATGTGCCATGTTACTATCTGAATAAGCAGTAAAAAGGTGTTTTACAAAGTGCAATACACTTCAGTCAATATTTTTATAACCATTACATATTAGAAAATTGTTGAGTTGTTGCCCATTTCCCCCACTTTTCCTCTAGTCCCCTGAAAAGTGTAAAAGAGGGGTAATAGTGTATTTGAAAACCCATTTTCACTAAAACCAGAAACTGTCAGCTGGAAACTGTTGTCTTGCAGAATAGTACAGAATGTGCAGCAGTAGGGCTGGAATTATGGAAACTAGTGGACACAAATTTATGCCTTTATGTGAAGAATCTCGTCTCTAGAAGGTTAGCAATGTTTGGAGGAACTTATATCTGTGAGCAGTTCTAAGTAATGAACAATAACAGCAGATTGAAAATAACTGACTCGTATTGTGTTTAAATGTGACTAAATTACAGCTAAATACTGACATGCTCGTAGCTGCAAAGATCTTTAAATCACGACCAGAAAAAGATGATTGATATATTGTATTGTTTATTGTCACATGTTTACATGGTGAGCCTAAGCTGGTAAACGGGTGATTCATCAAGATATAAAAACAGATTTAGGATGAAAGAGAAAACTAATTTTAATGTATGGTATACAAGGTATTCTTTATACAATATATATATATGCCCGCCTCGGTAGCGTGATGGTTAGCGTGTCTGCCTCACGTTCAAGAGGTCGCGAGTTCGAATCTCGCTTAGGGTAAGTTATCCGGGTAAGGTTTTTTTCCGAGCTTTTCCCTACCCTGAGAAGACGAATCTCGGGTAACTTAAAGCTCCATGGACCTCGGGCTCATTTGAGCATCATTTCACCCATTTCATTTCATTCATTTGTCCGATATGACACAATGTTGGAGGACGTTAATTTAAAAAAAAAAAAAATTTATACAATATAAATTGTCAATTACAACTAATTAAAGTAATACTTATAGTATTGTGTCATCCATATATTCTTGTACGGAGTAATACATACGTCTTATCCAATAACAACTCTTTTAAACTTTTATTACACAATTTTTGAGTCTTTATCTCTCTGAATCGTTGAGGCAGTTTATTATATATTTTTATGCCCATGTAATAGGGTGTTTTTTCATATAGTGTTAGTCTATGCATAGGGTATAATATTAATATTGTGCTAGAGCCAGACAGTAAAAATAAACATAGGTTTTTTTCAAAATTATGATTCTTACACGCTACCAGGAAACAAACTCATTTGTATCGTAGTAAAGTCTGATTTTTAAAAGATACAAGACAAGTGTCAAACAAGGGGGATAAGGGTAAGAGGGAAAGGCTGTTGCTATGGAAGTGTAAACAAACATTGCCACAATAGTCACACTGATAAATAATTTACTCCTCAGGTCAGTTATCACTAGTGTGTAGAACCAAGATTGTTTGAGCATTCAGTTGTATAGATTGCTCGCCTACTTTGTTAAAGCTTTTATATTAAAAGACCTAGTAATGGAAATAAGAGTTGGTGGACGTTGGAGGTGAACGTAGAGGTAGACAGAGGATGGCCAAAGAGAAAGATCAGCTTCCGATTGGGGTGTTAAATTGCACAGTCATGGCAGAGATTTTGTCTGTTCTCTTATTAGGAACGAACTATCTATTTTGACAGAAGGCTAATATACATCATAGCTGCATATTTTTGCTGCCATGAAATAAACTCAAACATTTGTCTCGAGTATTGAGGGTAATCGCTATCTGCTTCTTGACAGCACTCACATGGAGAAGCTGACGTCATGTATCTTCTTTAAAAACTGTTGTTGTTGTTGTTAGCTAATGCTGGATTTCTGACAATGAAGTCATTAATCCTCTTGCTCTCCAATATTTTTCACTGATGATATTGAAGAGAGCAATAGCAGTAATAGTAACCGCTTTTTAGAGAGCACCATATTTTTATGTTTTGGCAGTCACATCGCTCTCTCACAACCCCCAGAATGTCTGGAGGATCACACCTGTCGTTTGTTTACGGGTCTCACCGACCTGACCGGGAGAGTTATCAAAATAAATTCACCGACCATATCCTCTGATTACCAATCAGAGGACGTATTACATGCCATGACAGGTCAGCATGTTAGGGGTTAAGATTTTATAGAGAAATTAGAGAAATGGAGAGGTTGGAAAAATAAAGACTCCCTAGCCCTTGGGAACCCTAATAGCATCGGGGTCGGAAGAGAACAAGAGATGACCAAGGTAAGGTCAGATAGAAAAGTTACAGTGAGGAGCAAAACACCAGTAAGTGGAAGTAATGTTCTGCTCAGCTTGGGTACCTCGTGGTCGCCATTCACATATCCCCTAGACGGAGACCCCTGAGTCAAAAACAAATATATAAAAAGGTCCAAAAGGTATGAAATCTTAATATAAAAAATTCTAAATCCTTAGGTTGGTGTTTAACATTGCTAAAAACAACTCTTTTGACTGCTTGTTTTCGTCTCCTAGGGCCTCTGCAACACTGACTGGCAGCTGCCCTAAGGTGCACCAGGGAAACATACTCTAGCAGCATGTACAGACTGACAAAAATTTTGTCACACAATGGACAAAGATGAGCAGGGTCCCCCTTAAAAAGATAACCATGCACAAAGTTACAGTGGCTAATATGCAACCAAGCCAGGATCATCTCCTCACAACGAATACATGAAAGGGGGTTACCCACATTAATAGAGCTTCCTTCACTCTCTAAACTTATTTCTGCGGAGAGCCTAACACTGCATTAGTACGACAGCACCACTCTCTGCACTTCAAGCCTAAGTCTTCTGAAATAACATGAGATATGTAATACGGGTTCAGTGGTTGTTGCCTTTGCTGCTACATCTATCATTTCATTTCCTGGTAAATCAATGTGACCAGGAATACAAGTACACACCATATGCACACACCAGAAGCATGTAAAACATGGAGGACATCCTGGATACATTGTACAATAGGATGGAAGTTGTACAGCTCATGAGGGCTCTGAAGTGCACTAAGGGAATCACTTAAAATGGGGGTGTCACCCAACTGGTGATGGTGCACATATAAAATGGCTTGGTATATAGCATACAGCTCTGCACTACAAATGGAAGTGCTATTATGTAAACTGAATCTATGTGGTTTGGTTCCATAAACATAGGCACATCCAACACTACTGGTTCGCTTAGACTGCATCGGTACAGACCAAACATCGGTCAGTGTAGCCTGACAAAAATTCTAAGAAATAAGTACAGACACAAGATGCACGCATCATGGACTTCTGGTACATGGTTCTCTCAAGATCTACAGGGGATGCATGGGTAGCAGCATGTAATCATGGCGGAGGCGAGTAAGAGCCTCTCCCTCTTTGGAAAGATGTTTAGGCATCTCAATAGAATGCTTCCTAAAACAAAAACTAAGGGAGCTGTTTCTATAACGTTCATCCAGCAAGCTGTTGGAAAAGGAAATGAACATTGGGTACATAGACATACATTTAAGTCCACAGTCATAATTTCCTAATAGTACCTCATGCCCATATTGCAGATGATATTCTGCCGATTTGGTATAAAGGCTCACAACTGTGCTAGTTGTAAAAGTGCCTATTGCCATGCTAATACCCTGATCATGGACTGTGTCTAATCTTCTCAGCACAGATGGTTGTGCTGGAAAAAAGACGATACACTCATAATCTAGTTTGGATTGGATGAGCTATTGCCCCTCTAGTCGATTTACTCTGGACGACTGCCGCACAACCGGCAAACCACCAGAGATAGACCAAATCATACAATACAAAAAATGTAGATCCCGCCAAAATACACAATTCATGTCCCAATAAACCTCTTTGTAGGGCGAACCATTTCGGACACACTCCCTGCCATGTGCGTGAGTTTTGGAAAACTTAAAACTTTTGTGAAACGGAACATCGTTGTTCATTCCTTCGCATGCCAAGCGTGCAAAGAGAACGGAATCTCAAAGCCCTAAAAGATTTGACTATCGCTCAAAGCCCACCACACTCTAACACCCCCCCTGCACCCACAAAGAAATAAGCAATAAGATAATTTGTACAAATGTTTATCTTAACACGAAGAACATAGAGGAATTAAGAGTTTGCAAGAATGGTCAGCACAAGAGTAGAGAAAGTCATGTGAGTGCAACACATCAGATTTTACAATTAGTGGTACTTCTGAGTCCCAAACCTATTGCATAGTTTCTTCTCTTTCTTTAGTATTTGAAAATATTCATGATATAATTATGCGTATCAAATATTCCCGTACTGTATTCAATCTGACGTTTTTTAGTGGTATACCCAATGTTGTTGGATTACCGGCAAATTTCCTATTTGGTAGCACTAATATGCATGATGCATATGTCTTACGACACATATATCACTAGTAATCATTCATTACCTCTCTATAGGGGTAATTGTTTATTTCAACTAGACTGTAGTCATATTGTATTAGTCAAATAATGAAAATAAACATATGGTTTGTAGAAATAATTACAATATTTACATGCTATTGGGTGCTGTCACTGACCCCAATCGTTGTGGCTTTGTGTATACCAGAGAGGCTGGAATAGTTGGAATAGGTATAATGGTGGGGGAAGTATAGGAGAGACTATTTGCCCTTCAACGGCACCCCTGGTATAAATGGACAATAAAATAAATAAGTGGCAGTGCTACACAAACAAAACCATTTTGATATCCATGTTTCACATGTATGTTGGTTTGTTTCTGTGTGTGAGCACACATACTACGTTCCTCTCACAACAATGCTTCAACAACTCTAGCTTTGTTAGAGAAAGATTACAGCTCAAGATCTAGCGCTCTTAGAAAAATACGTTCTTATGCTAGCAATGCTAGAATACTAATGCGTGATATCACACATTCCTTACAGCCACATTCTCATGGGGGGCACACAGTAAATGTGTAAAACATATAGTAAATATGTGGAAAAATTGTTACCAATAAAGCTAGGTCCATCAAATCGCCTGTCTGATGTTGAGGGTGCTGCTGTAGGCTTCACCGTAGTAGGCAGAGATGTAGGCATTGTTCCATTTGTTGATGTAGGTACTGTAGGCAGTGTTGTGGGTGCAATGGTTGTGCCATTGGTGGTGTTACTAGGTGCTGGGGTGGTTGGTATTGTGGTAGTGTTAGTAGGGGTTGGAGTGGTAGTGTTAGCAGTGGTTGGAGTGGGAGTGGTAGTAGTGGTAGCGGTAGTGGTATTAGCTGTGGTGGTTGTTGTTGGAACAGTTGTAGTAATTGTGGTGGCTGTACTGGTGGATGGAGGGAGGGTAGTTGTGTTGGTTGGAAGGGGCTGAGGATCATACCCTTCAGTTGCCAATGGTGAAGCAGAGCTATCTGGAGCAGACGGAGTAGGAATCATTTCCTTTGCCTTTGATGCATCAGCTGCACTGTTCCCTGATAGAAGAGCTACAAAGAAAAATCACAAATTAATTTTATATTATGCCTATACTTGTTTCTATTTTATACAAACTGTTCAAAACTTATGAGTACAATTAAGTTTACTCAAAAACCAGCATTTTTGCAAAAGACAGAACATTTAAATTATTTCAATGCTGAAATCAATCCCTAAAACACTTTAAACTCCATTTTAAAAACACATACTGATGAAGCAAGATGTGTCTGCATTTCCTTCTATTCAGTCTGTAAGTGCAGTCAGTTATTCTGATCTATGTACAGATGGCACCAAGTGTTTTCCTATGTACGGGAGTTATAGGGGAAAGTGAAGAATTTTCTAATGAGCTAATTGCATTCGGCCTAGGATGGTGTTACAAGAGTTATTTACCTTAGCGCATTTATCTGATGTGGAAACAAGAAACTAAATATTTTCATTCAATAATGATTGGAAGTTTTGGGGACAAGCCATCTGCGGCACCAAGTGTTTTCCTATGGACGGCAGAGTTATAGGGGAAAGGGAAGAATTTTCTTATGAACTAATTGCATTTGGGACTGCCTCCATAGCACAGTTGGTAATGCGCTTGCCTCTGGCGCGGAGGACCCAGTTCGATCCCCGGTACCAGCATAGGGATTTCCCCCCTGCTGGGAGGTCTGGTACGGGGTGCACTCAGCCTCATTAGGTCCTGGGGGCGACCAATTGAGGAGCTACTTGATGGGGAAGTAGCGGCCCTAGGTCGCGAAGGCCGCACAACTGGCCGGGAGGGCTCGGTGCACTGACGTCCCACTCTCCAGTACTGCACCCCACCAATGACGCCTACAGTGGGTGACGCAGCAGCTGGGCAGCAAGCCCTGGCCATATATGCCCTGTTGCACTAGGGGTTAATTGCATCTGGCTCTGGACAGTGTTACAAGAGTTATTTACCTTTGCACTACAGCAAGTGATGGATTTTCCTTAAGAGGTGCCAAAAATGTATGGACAATGGTGGCCAGTTTCAGCATCATTACCAGTTTGGTAAATAAAGCCTTTAAAAGTAGTTTTAAAACTGTTGTATGGTCTCATCCGAACCTTTCTATGATAACGGCAGCCTGTTCAGTACTTTTTTGCTCTCCCCATAGATGACAGTAAAAGTTTATCATACTCAGAAAAAAGCAGTTGTCACATCTGGGATAATGGCATAGTATTTTAAGTCCAGTCACTCTGTTGGACCTGTGACAGTTTAGCCCAGGAAGACAACCTCCAGAACATCGCAAGGTTGATAACTGTATTCCCTTAGCCTAGTGAAGAGTTGAAGATGCTGGAGATGTTACAAAGTCTGAGAGACCAGGTTATCATCCAAGTAGGTGAAGCAGAAATCCAATCCATGGAGAACTTCAATCACAAAAGTTTGAGGTATGTTTCTAGGGCCAAATGACAAAGGGAAATTCAAATGGGCCAAAAGGAGTAGTTATTACAGTTAATGGTATGTTATCTGGATGCCCAGATAATCTATTATAAGCTGACCTATTTTAGAGAAGATGTAAGAACTGGGAAGATGGTGGGAATAATCTTGGATGTATGGTATATCATCAGGAATTGTGTGGGTGTCAAGAGCACAGTAATCACCATAAGGGTAACAACCATTGTTTTTCTCGGGTACCAGAAGCAGGGCCAAAGCCAAAGACTCTCAGAAAGGCATGGTGTACCCTTCTACAGTATATCAAACTCCTTCCCCAGGAATCTTGAAGTGCTCAGGTCTGAGCCGAGGATTGCAAGAGACAGATAGGCCCACACATTGCTCTGATATGGTGAACTAACTGATGTTACACACCTTTTGGCATTCCTGAAGGCCCAGTAAGCTCACAGAATTCTGCAAGGAGGTTGTCAATAGGTGTACTACTGAAGAGTTTTAACATTAGGAATTACAATATGTGCAGTAAAACTGGGCATTGACAGTTCCGTGGTGCTTCCCATCGATGACCATTATGACAGTCGACCAGAAAGTTGTAATGGAACAAGAAATATACACCAATTATTGGGAAGTTGAAATCAGCTGCCATGAAGCACCAAACTCAGCAGAGTCCAACATTCAAGTTTAAATGGATGTGAGCAAAAGTTTGAATATAGTGCCACTGGCGAAGAACAGCTGGCAATCTAAAGTGCACTATTATAACATGAACTAACTTCATAGGATCACACAGAAATCTGAACCAGTGCCTACTAGAAATCTGTGTATACGTGTACTGCCAGTAATAAGGAGGCAGTCTGATGAAGAGATGCTATCATTTGCTGCCACCGACTGCTGCTGCTGTTTTCCAGGGTTGTAGGAACTAGCTGGCATACACTTCCAGACAGCATCATCAAACAATGGATGGATTATCAGGACTACAATTTGGTTGGATAGTTCAACTCATAGGAGCGTAGTTATTTCTGACAATGGGTTACACAGGGTGGCAAAATGCCACCTTTTAAATTTTTCTGGCAACAGCGAAACAACTTCAAGACCAACTCCATTTGGCAGATGGAGGTCTGTATGACATGGCTGTTGACTCAACCGTATACTCCTTAGGAAGTCAGCTAGAACATCTAGTGGGACGCCTTTGAGGTGCCTTAAAAACCAGGATGGTTTGTGGTCCACCATTTCCTCACGTGTCAGAAGCAGCCGGACACATTGCTGTAAACAGTCGGCGTACCGTCTGTCTTTAGTTTTGTGTATGAATCTTAAGCTGGTAGATGGGCTTTGGCATACTGTTGATCACACTAAGCGATTACATGATTGAATGTGGTTCACTTAGTTGTAATATTGTTCAATTCAAACTACCCTCTGCTTGGGCCAATCACAATGCAGGTTTGCCTAGAAATTGAAGCAACTTCACTACCATATGATACTATCTGCAGCTGCTTTCTCAGTCATTTCTTTGTAAGCAATAAAATCGTATCAGGGCCATCAGATGTGGTATACTTAAAAGTTCCATTTGAACATGTTTTATGGTTGTAAATATATTTTATTCCAGAGAAAACGGATAACTGAAAATCAATGACAAAGCTACTAAGGTAACAAGAAAGAATTATAGGATGAAGCAATGCAAAAAAGGTGTGGCTAATGAAGCTATGCAGAGATCGTCGCCAACCGTGTGGTGATTGAAGCGTAACCGAGTAATTAAGGACCCTAAGCCGCAAAGCATAGCCAATGGGTTGAGGGTCCTAAAACTACAAAGCATAGTTGAGGGATCCTGTTTATGACAAATGAAGTAGCTCGCAACTGTGAAGTGACAACAAAGAGTACCTGAAACAACAATATAGGTAAATCCCAAAGATTCAGTATTCCGGAGAAAAATTTCAAATATGTGTAATACATATATCACAAATTGTAGCGGAAATCAAGGCGGGGGAATCAAAACCATCAATCTAGCACTTTTTGCTTATGCTTTAGATTGGCAGCCCCCAGCCCAGTAGCAGCAAGATGGCCATGCTTTTCTTTACAGTAATTTCCATATAAAAGAAGACTACCTAACAAGAGTGGGTAGGTGGCTTACCAGGCTCTTGAAGTGACTTTTAATCCTATTTAACCTAACACTTTTTAATGGGTGAGGCAAGTACACTAACTCTGCCCATTTTCCCCCCAAAATCATGCAAAGGGAATGGAATTTCTATCATCACATTGGTGCTGTATTTATTGTAATAGGCTGAGCTATGAGACTCGTTTTCTATCTACAAGGTCGTGGTAACAGATGGAATGAATATACACTTGGGTCCAACTTTAGTCACACATTTTATTTGCACCTTCTTGTTCACAATTTCCAAATCACATCACAGTAGAAAGTCTTATGTTAGCGGAACAACTTCCCTAACGTCGCCAAAATTTAATTAAAGGTCTCTAAACACTCAGTAAATTCACCTTTACCATTTCATGACGCATACACATAAAAATACGTCCATCTACCTCGGAGATACCGACGCTAGTGAACTACTTTTTGGCGTCCTTTTGACGCAACACACCGCCTTTTTCATCTTCCTCCGCGGTATTCATCCGCGCAAATAGTTCTTTCTCGTTAGGGAAGTGACCCCAATTATCGTCTCCTATCTTTATTATGGAACACAAACAATTCTAATATTTATACACATATATTGAAATCAAACATGGAAAGATTTATGACGTCTTTGTGCAAACTTAGTTGTTCATCACAGTGAACCCTATCAGCATGCTTTTGTCATTCAACTATCTCATACCAACACCAAAAAACGAATTACACTTTTAACAAACATTTACATGAACTATTTTCTTTTGGGGTTTTCTAATATTCTGTCTCAACATGCAACCTGATTCTTAAAGAATTTGACACTTAAACCTACTGCATTCCCTTATACCTACAAAAAACACATAATAAAACCATTTTGGCAAATGTTTATCTTGATTCATATGAAGTATATAGAAAAATAAACTTTTGTAAGAATGTTTTTAGAATTGTTTACAAAAGTTAAACAAATAACATATTGGGTTATTTTTACATTTAGTCTCACATATGTCAAAACAAAAGTGCAATTTCCGAGAAGAATTAAAATCTAAATTCAAGTACTTTAAAAATGTAGGAATGAAAATGAAGTAAAATGTGCAATCTCTTATGGGAATCTGTTTTGTTGCCAACCACAGATTCCATATCCTAGAAGCTCATGTGAACTTGACAAAATATTCAAAATATATTGAAGGTGAATGTTCAAGAAAGGTAACCAAATTTTTTATTTCAAAATATAACACTAGCTCAAAACAAGAGAGTACTCATTTCATACTGTTATAATAAAATCAGTTTCAATTCGATTATTATTATTATTATTATTGTTATTATTATTCTGATTTTTAAAACTACTTTTAAAGGCTTTACTTACCAACTTTATGAAAGATGTTGAAACTGGCCACCATCATTGCCCATACATTTTTGGCACTCTTTAAGAAGCTACCCATCACTTGCTTAGTTCATGCCGAGAAATGCCTTGTACACTATTTTTTATGTTACCCCACAGAAAGAAATTTCAGGGGGCTAGGTTGGGGGACAGCGGGGGCCACAAATCTCTACTAATGTCCCAAAACACTCTTTCAATTGTTCTCATCGAAAGCCTGGTTCTATGAGCTGTTGCAGAGTCCTGCTGAAAAAAGGCAAAAATCTGTCTGTTAATTTTGAGAGAAAAAAAAAGGGGGGGGGGGGGGAGGGGGCAAAATTGTATTCATACATGTACAGGCGTCGACTGTGGCTTGAAAAAATTTGGCCCCAGAACTCAGAGAACCTAATATTGTTCATGAAGCAACCCTTCATGACAAAAAAATTGGCATGTGATGTGCCATTAGCAGAAAAAGGTTTCTCAGAGCTCCAAGACACACCCACACACTCTGGAAGAATTAAAACAAAATATCTGCCAGGAAATTGGCAGCATTTCTCAATGTGAACAACTGCAAGTGATGTTTCCTTAAGAGGTACCAAAAACGTATGGACAACGATGGTGGACAGTTTTAGCATCTCCTTTCATAAAGTTGGTAAGTTAAGCCTTTAAAAGTAGTTTTAAAAATGTTGTATGGTTTCCTGCACTTTCTATGATAGTGGCAGATGGCAACAAGTGCCAAGGACACAGACAGGCAAAATACCAAGTAGCTGGTTCTTAAGTTTTTTGCTCTCCTGTTACACATGTAACTACCACATTCAGAATGTAAATAATTACCCATTAAGTGTATTACTTCAAGTTGTACTATAAATGAGTGCAATGTAACACTGATCTTTCTGGGCCTGGCAAGTTGTCTCCTTCCATCCAACCAAGTTTCTTCTACTTCCCGTCAGGCCACATGACTACTGCTACCGATATTTCATTACCCCACACTTCATGCCTCTTCTTTACCCTTCCCTTGTATAGGACTTACAAGCCTAGGGTCAGACACCTGTTGGGGAGCAGGCTAACCTACAGACCGGACAGAGTGAAGACCTGGAAGAGGGTGTGAAAGTGATAGTGTAGAAGATATGAAATGTAGCCAAAATCAATGAATGGAAAGGTGTTAATGGAGCAATTGGAATGAGCGGCAGGGGAAACCGGAGAAAACCCGCCCAGATGCCGCTTCATCCGCAGCAAATACCACATGCGGATCCCTGGGATCAAACTCGGGGTGCCTAGGTGGTAGGCGAACCATCTATCAGCTTGGCCACAGCACCAGTTACATGTTTCACCGAAGTTAGATATTTAGCATGAATGCTCCACTTTTGGAGCTTTCATTGGCAGTGGCAAACTGCCAAATAGCACCATGAATTACTCCCAGGTGACAGATCTGTTCATATTACCAAAAAGGCCAATGCACTCCTTTCACACCCTGTTTTCCTTGCCCCATTCCTTTAAAGTAAACATGTCATGGTCCTGGGTTCAATTCACAGCTGGAGGGTGGGATTGTTTTTTAGCCAGCATTATTTCCCAGCCTCCCTAGAGTTTGAACTATGAATGTGTGAGTGAATTTGTGAATATGAGTTTATTGAATACCAAAGCATATACACATTAGGCTGCCCATGAACTTGGACCCTAGCACCTGTTATGGGTCATCCCTCTGCAATTCTCTACATATAATTTTTGATGTGTGCTGTTTATTCTTTGACTACAGTTAATAAACCTTGTTTAACCTCTATAACTTTCATCTTTCTGATTCACTTATTTTCACTAAATTCTATTATACTTTCTTTTTCCTAAGATCATCACTATTTTAGATTACCCATTCTATTCTACAATTTATTTCTCCCATCGTTTTTCTTGTTTCCTGATTACTAATTTTCTACACCTCACTTATTCACTTTCTTCTTAGCTCTATGTCACTTCCACTTCCTTTCCACACTTAACTTTCGCTTTTTGAAAATGCCTACTTGACATTAACCCTAAACTCTTATTTCCATCCCTCCTACCAACCCCGAACACAGTTAACTTGTTCTTCCGTATCACACAAGCACCATTTTCCTCCCCCTTTTCCTTTGGCTTCCTATATATTAACATGTGTTCATTATTTGATATCTGCTTTTTTTATTCAATATCTTTCCAAATATGAGCTGGACTTGTCTGCTCGCCCTTCTCCTGTTTCAATCTATCCACATACGTAATCCCTGTCCTCCCATTGCACCTGGACTTTGGAATTGCCCCTTTGTTGTTTGAGTAACTTGCACTAAATCTTCAGCTCTACTCAATGCGCCTTGGTCTGCTAGTAACATGTTCAATTTCCCGCCGCCATCTTTTTTCTATATCAAATTATCAACCACAGCTTCTTTATTCTTCTTCTGTCACCTTGTTCTTGCTAATTTCCCCAATTTTTTCTCACTTGCATATGTCCTTGAGTTGAATGTCTTTTCCATCTCAGCGATTCTTCAAAATGTGATACAGCTGACATTAATTTTCTGTGTTTCTTGACTCGTCACTTCTTGAATTTTCGCTATGTTAATTCATTCTTTTCCTCTGCAATTTGTCCATCTGCCCATAATTTTAAACCTCTTATGTATGTTTCCCCCCACTTTTTGCTTGTCTTCTCTGTTCTATTAATTTCTTCATTTGCTGCCTTTGGTTATATGTTTTTGTTGATAAAGATGTTTGTTCCTTTCTGCTTTTTGTCTGTTTCAATGTGCTATAAATTGCATACATACTTTTAATTTTGCTAGAATGAATATTTCTTCTACCAATTTCTTCTACCAATTTCTTCTTCCAAATCTAATGCTTCACGTATTTCATAGTTAATAGTGGCCATCTGTAGCTTCTCCAACACTTCCGTTACATCTTGCCTCGGATCAAAGCCTGTTCTTTCTTCTATTGCAACAAAGTTATATTTCCTACTACTGTCCTCCCATTTTTCCATTTTCTCTTTGACATTTGGTAATTCTTTTATACTTATAAGTATTTCCTCTTTGAGTTTTATGTAGTAACTCAAAGTGATAAAAATCCAGAGATTAACACACTGTAAGAGTGCTGAACAATTGTGCCAAAGAAAAAAGCTGCTGATATGATCTCGGAAGTTATAGACATAAATGGAACATTCCCTATCCTTTAAAATATATAACTAATAAATCTATGGATACTGTTGTTTTCTAGTGCCTTGCATCTGGCAATGAAGCCATTAGCATGGATACTAAAAGCAAGAAAAATCAAATGACAAATTTATTACTTGATGTGCACTGTTGAGCACTGGTTCCTTTGAAATAAAGCAATATGGCACATTCATTAGTATCTTGGCCCAATTCCTCATCCACTGCCTGTGTGCTGATGTCACATGCCAACATGGGCCAAACAAACACCTCCATCTCCAGTTTCACTTTGGTTGGCACTTATTTCCACATGTGTAGTATCCTTCACATGCCATTTTCTACTGTCTTCATGCAGTATATTCCCATAAATGAAAGATTGCTAACTTTGGGGGGGGCAGATGATTTTCTACTCCTTAAGCACTTCACAATGTATTTACAAGGGACTGTTATTCTAACCACTATTTTTAGAACCTGTAAAGTGGCTCAAATGGGGCATATCTGCAAAATACATTCGTTTCACATGCAAATGATCCTTGCTCTGTCCCAATCCTTTAAATAACTAATAAATCTATGGATACTATATATGGGAACAGACAAATGATAAATTTATCACTATTGACTGAATTGTTATGAATGCATAAATTAATATGCATTTGTTTAGTGTGCAAATGATCCTTTCTCTGTCCCAATTCTTTATAACAAATAATACATCTATGGATGCTAAATGTGACAACAATCACATTGTTATAACATATCCTGTATACATATGGGCCCACACCTCTTCATGCCAAATATTGGCAAAGGCTGTCATGTGGTATGGCAGGAAGTAGTAGCATTGGAGTCATATGCTTGGTTATTCTGTATAATAGCAGACTGGCCTCAGCTCCTTCAAAAGAGAAATCCAATAATAGCTGAAATGCTGCATGGTGTTTTTCCACTGTGCATACAGAAAGACGATAAAGCAGCTGCTGTACACGAGGTCCTGTGGTTGATTTGTTTTCTCTGCTTTGAAAGTGCAGTATTGAGTTGATGCACTATCGTGGTTGAGTTATTACCAGTGTGCTTTATTATTTTGTCCTGTACTTAGTCACAAATTGTATTATGGCTCAGCATTTATTTTCTACGGCACAGTGCATTTATCTATGATTTGTATATCTCAGTCTTCCCAAGTGAGTGTGATTTGCAGAAAGATTTCCAGGTGATCTGTGATTTCTATCTCTGGGGTAACTGTACATAGTGTACAAGACAAACCCTGGAAGAATTAAACAAAATATCCTCCTGAAATTCCCAACATTTCTCAACGTGAACTACGGCAAGTGATGGATAGTCTCCTAAAGAGGTGCCAAAAATGTATGGATATCAACGGTGGCTAGTTTCAGCATCTCTTCTAATAACATTGATCAGTAAAACCTTTAAAAATAGCTTTAAAAATGTTGTATGGTTTCAACCGCACTGTTCAATGACAGCATCAGCCGGCGATGAGTGCCGAGGACGTATACAGGAAAAGCACAGCACAGCCAGTTCAGTCTTTTGGATCACCCATTATTATCCCATATAATCCAGTACTTCATCAGGACAGACTGAGAAAGTAAATATTCTTTAGAAAGTGTCCAGTGAGAACTTCGTGAGAATTTTGTTTAAGTCCCACTCAACAGTGTGAAAGAATTCTTACGAAAGTTGCAGAAGTTGCTGCCAACAGCACTATTTTTCCATTAATTTGTTGCCAATCTGAAATTTGAATGTTTTAGCGGTACCCGGCAGTATGCTAGTGAACTTGTTAGAAGCAAGTTGTGAGAGTGCCGTGACTCGCTTCATTAACATAGTAGATTTAGCGCCTTTGTGCTATAATCAGGAAGAATATGCAATTTCTCTACGATGAGGGCCTGCTGAGAACCCGAATGCTATGCAGGGAATGTGATGCCGTGCTACACCCCATTATAAATGGCTTCAATGGGTTTTATTGCTCCCTTACAAAAAGGGGTCGAAAATTCCAGCTGTTTTCCTGCAGGAGGGGTCCTGAGCAGTTTTCGGAGTCATGCTCCGAGATTTCGGGCAGGGGCCAAGGAAAAGGATTAGGTATGGGAAAAAAAAAAATTATCTTGTGCAATATGCTAAAACACGCTCAACCCCATAAACAAATAATTTCACATAAATTTGGGAGCTTCATATTTAATATGCATGTGACGTCCCTTGTGCTAAAGGTTACAGGTGAAAATGTATATTGGAAATGGGTACCCACAACTACTCTGTATTCACTCTAAGGTTGATCCGCGCGAAACTGAACCCTGGTGGCCAGTGCACCATTATATTGTATCCTTTCGCCATTCGCGCCAGAAGTACTGTCACAGCACAACCACGTGGTGAGTGCATGCCATACGTAATAGAAAAGACCAATCCCTTATTCCGTCAATTTAGAGTGAATAACATGTAACTAGAGGTTAAAGACGATAAGATTAATAGTAACAAAATAAACCTGTTGTAGCACTTTGTCAATTGTTGGCGGTTCATTTTTAAACAAGAAATTGTGCAGTTACACGAATTGCGTTTTAAACAAAATCGTCACATTCTTGCATGGCGTATTTCACACGCTTTCTTTTTTCCCGGGTGTAACCACTTTTCCCGTTTCAGCATTTTCTTTACGAGCACTGTTTACACTGGTATTCGAAACACCGGTGAATTCAGTTTATTTCACTACTTCTTTGAAGGGAACAGTTGGATATTTCTCACATAACATAATATGCGTTCAACACTATTGTTTTTTCACCAATAGTCAATGGTTTGTCCGCCTTATGCTTTACATATTAAGTCGGCGAAGACGCAAGAACAAATTCACCGCCGCAGTCCGCCATGATCCTAAATAGAAACTTCTGACTGTAAACAATAAATACTCGAATGTCAGGTAACTTACACGCGTTGCATGTTGGGACTTGTAGCTCTGTTTATCAGTTTACATCAGCGTTAATTAACCTCTTAAGTCTTTCTATGAAATATTATATCATTTAAGGATAAATTCATTCCAAAATTTAGATTACTAGTATGGGACTACTTCTCTGCACGCATTGCTACCGTGTTGTACCACGGTACAGTGGTCACATGGCTTTGTTTTGACACGGACAAACCTAAGAGTGAATTGAGTATAGTCTTATACTGGCATTCTATATTATCCAAAATCTAATTACAATTAAAAAGATATGGTTGGTGGTATATCTGTAGCGGCAAGATGTGAAAAACAGATTAGCCAACATGCGAGTGCATGTGTTTAGTGTGTTGGCACCAAAAACTAGTTCTTACATTTATAGCAAACATTTTGACAGGAAGGCAATAGCATTTACCCTGATATCAATCTTACAATCTTACTTGAATTCTGTAAGTTTGCAGACATGGAGTACAGACCACTAAAGTCACAACAATGCGTCTTTCATCCTTTCCTGTCAAAATGTTTGCTATAAATGTTGTTAGCTAATGCTGGATTTCTGACAATGAAGTCATTAATCCTCTTGCTCTCAAATATTTTTCATTGATGGACGAAGAGAGCAATAGCAGTAATAGTAAATAAATGTAAGAAGTCATTAAGATAATTTTTTATCCCAGGATAAACATTAACTTAAGAAAATTGTTGGTGTTTTTAATAAAATATATTTGTGGCACATTTATTACTTGGAAAATGCTTCCAAAGGTAAACTGAGTCTATAAAAGCTATTTTTCCTGTAAAATATTATTTTAAAACATTGCTATAATTATTAGATTTCTAAATCGCATTTGCTTGTAGGAATTGCATCAGCACCTTTTTGTATAGATCAGTTTGTTTTCAGCAATGACTGCATCCTCTTTATTCCAAGCCAAAATCTGGCAGTCGAACCAGAGAATTAGTAATGGTTTAACCCACCGACGGGCGCACTGTTGTAAAAAGGGTAAACCTGTGCGAGAGCGTCCTCACGTGATTCACTGACAGTTCTGTGATGTCATGGCGCTGCAAGGCACAAATATCTGTCGCCAACTTAACATTGTACAACTCGCTAAAACTAAACTTAACATTCAACAACTATAATATATTACTGCTATTAGTATATTTACCTGTTGTATTTAGCCAGAAAGGTAGAACATTTGCCAGAATAACGTCGAGAGCATTCCTTCTCGGTTTACCGCCTTCTCTTGTGCCTGTTGTGGTAATTTTCATTCGATGAGCAACAATATCTCTTCCTCAGTCCAATTTTTCATTTTCAAACGTATGTAGAATACAGATTAAAACCACAACCGCACCGCACAAGAACTTAAGTCACATCACTTAATTACAAAACAATAACTCTAAGTAACAACAACAAATAACGTTATAACGTTAACTAGTTGGTTGGCAACATTCACATACTTCCGCTGATTTCAATTTTCCAGCGTTGGCAATACATACGTCACCAACGAGTTAAAGGGAATGAGTCACAAAACAAGTGACTATCACCCACGTGAGGACACACTAACACAGGATAACCGTAAAAAGTACAACAGCAGCTGTTTAAATGCTGTATCAATGCCTTAACCTTGAGCTAATGTGCTGCCACTACAATGTATTCCTCTATTGTTGTTTACTCAACAATGTTACTATGGTTTTAGTTTCCTTGTTCAGCTTTGTCAGTTTGTTTTCTGCATAATAAACAATGAGGTGTTGAATGTTGTAATAAGTACAACGCGCACCTGCTCTTATAACAGTTGCAACTCTAGCAGTCAATATGCAGAGGTGAGTATAATAAAAAGTGAAATGTACTTATTCATTGTTTTTTTTTTTTATTTTCAATAGCTGCATAACAGATGTTGATTTTGTTATATTGGCACGTTTCTTTTGTTATTTTATTTTAGTTCGAAAGGTTTATCAGAAGAGGAAATTCGCAAGTTACTCATAGAGAGCAATGATGAAGTATATTCAGACTTTTCAGAACTGGAGGAAAGTGACGTGGATTTGAGTGACGAAAACATTGAACCCGAGGACCATGACAGCGAATCTGAACTGGAAGCTGCGGATGGTGATGATTTCGTAGAGCCCATGGAAGAGCTGGAATTCTTTATTGGAAAAGACCAAGTTACACGTTGGTGTAAAAGTGAGTGTGCTAAACTTTGAAAAACCAAAAGAAATAACACTGTGAAAATTCTGCCAGGCCTCAAGAGAAATGTGATGGACATAACTGATGAAGTCGGGGCTTTTCTGAAAATAATTGACCTTGACATCATTGATGAAATCGTAAACTATACTAATATGTATATAACTAGACAGTGAGGCACTCATAAATTCTCGCGTGAAAGGGATAATAAAGTGACATCAATACATGAAATAATGGCAGTGTTGGGGATTCTTTTCTTGATTGGTACAAGAAAGGGTCATCATGCTAATGTAAAGGAACTTTGGGCGGCAGATGGAATAGGAATACAACTGCTTAGGGCTGCAATTAGTTACAAAAGGTTTCGGTTTCTTTTACGTTGTATGCAGTTTGATGACATGGAAACGAGGAATGATAGGAGAAAAACTGATAAGTTGGCTACAATTCGTACAATGTTGGAAGCTTTTGCTGCTAATTGTCAAAATTCTTATACCCTAGGTGAATTCACCACAGTAGATGAAAATGTTTCATCCCTTTAGAGGTCGATGTGGATGGATACAGTACATTCCCAGCAAACCAGCTAAATATGGAATAAAAATGTTTGAATTATGCGACGCAAAAACATTTTATTGCAGTAATCTGGAGGTTTATTGCGGCATGCAACCAGAAGGGCATTACAGCGTATCTAATGCTCCTGAGGATATAGTGAAGAGACTTGTGGTGCCAATAGAAAACTCCAACAGGAATCTAACTACTGACAATTGGTACACAAGCTATCCACTTGCTGAATATTTACTGCAAAAGAATATTACATGTATTGGAACAATGAGGACATCAGATTCTTCCAGAATTTCTCCCAAACAAAACACGAGAAACTGGAAAAGCATTGTTTGGATTTCAGATGGACAAGATCTTAGTCTCATATGTTCCTCGTAAAAACTGTGCTGTCGTACTTCTGTCTACTGTACATGACACAACAGCACTTGATAAAGAAACTAACAAACCAGAAATAATCACGGACTACATGACAAAAAGTGGAGTTGACATTGTAGATAAAATGTGTGCCTCTTACTCTGTTTCAAGGATTACTAGAAGATGGCCATTGGCTATATTCTTCACCCTTTTGAACATTGCTGGTATAAATATGCAGGTATTGTTTTCCTTTACAAAGCCAGAGGCAACTTCACGAAGACGTATTTACCTCAAGAAGCTAGCAGAAAGTCTTATGAAAGAACAACTCGCATCTGGAACCCAACCCACCTCACTGTATTTCTTAAGCAGTTCCGTGGAGAGGCATCGTTTTCTGAAGATAAAATCCTTGAACCTCCGGCAAAGAAATGTGGGACATGTATCCTTTGGGGACGTCAAAAAAAAAATTCAACTTCCATTAAATGTGATAGATGCGGAAACTTTGTTTCTTAGTATGACTTTTACAAGCAAATTGTATGTGAAAGGTGTTGTGAAAGTGAATGTGTTTCAGAATAGCTGGATAAAATGGTATCATAGGGAGCTAAATGAGCTAAGTTTTTGTTATAGGATGTCATAATAGTGGTTTTGAACAGTTTTATTCAAAATATTAACCAGTTTGTTTATCATACGCTTGATATCATTTAAAAATGTCCATGTTGTAAATTTTACAACGCGCGCCTGCTCATGTGACAAAATTAGGCGCGCCTGCCGGAAGGTTAAGAGGCACTGTTCTTAAGTGACTATACTTTTCACTTGTCTGTTTTCGTGTCTTGATACCAAAAGCTCAATCCCATGAATCTAATGGATCACCGTTGGCAGGAATACGTGTCACAATAGATTCAATGATTTCTTCGATTTTCCGGCATTTTATTGCTAATTTCCTCATTGCGCACAACAGATTTAATCATGTCTTCTATTTCCTGGTAGATTATTGCTGATTTCCTCATTACGCAACCTCTCGGTAAATACAAGTGCCGATCTCGTATTTTCGGAGTTTAATATAATATATTTAACAAATCTCGTTTGTTTTGCGACATACACCGTTTTGGGAGTTGTATAGCAAGTATCTGAGCAATTTTTTGTTTTCTTTTAAACAATATGATCACCATGACAATGTGTCGACAAAGCTGGGAAAACCTTTGTCGACTTAACAATGGTAAGATGACAAAGGTACCGACACAGGCGTAACAATAAAGACCGCCACATTACAACACTGAACTTATTAACGGGCTGAAAGAAAATTAGGAAGTGGAAATTCGTTAGATGGCTTATCTCTTACAATCCTGAAGTGTTGCAGTAAGATGCGCAGTTAACGGAATGCTCCATGGTGGCACATGGTCACATTATTGGACGCGGCTTTTATCTGAAAATAGGGATGCCAATTCTTAATTTAATCCAAATCCACAAAATTCGACGCGTTTGAAATAAAACCTTCAGAATTTGTTCCAAATTGCAGCGTCATGGAATAAGCGGGAATTCCCCGCAAGCACTCGCACTGTCTCAGAGAAGAGAAAGGGTCTAAATGTATATTAATCTTCCTATATCTAAGCGTTCGCTCAAAGCAGCAGATTGATAAATCAATCCACTATGATAAATCAATCCACTAGAGGTGCCCTTGAGCTTTCATTATTCTCTATGCTTCAACAGTAAAATGATCGTATCTTACATGACTGGTGCATAGCATGTATTAAATTAACCAACCTGCATTCGATGAGTTTATCTGCATTGCAGCCGCAGCCAGACAGAACAGGATTAAGACCACGTTGTTCTTCATTATAACAGCTTTCTTACAAATGCCTTCGAGGGTTAAATGAACTGTAAATTACTTCTTCAGGTCACTCGATACACCAGCTACACTTCTGAGTTCTGACTTCAGAATGGCAGCCGGATACACTAGCCACGATTCGTCACTACTGTAGTCAGTTTACCTCTTAGGCTGCTGCACGGTTGCTGCTTGCTGCCCTTGCACCGATGCTACTACTGAATTCAAGTTATAAACTGCAGTTGACTTTCTTGATGTTTGAGCGAGGGTTTAGTGCTGTGATTAGTTTTTAAATTATAACTTAAAGGTAAATCAAGAGTGATATATTCAAAATGTCGGTGGACGAAAGAACTATATTTGCCAAGCTAGAGGCCCTAAAGGAGATCAGGTGAGCTATATTGCTTCTAAATAACATGTTTTCAAATGGCACTTGAGACCTGTCAGGTAATAATACCATTGTTTAAATGCCCTAAACGAGAAAATGCGAGTGTCATTTACGAGCAGAACTGTAAAAACAAGAATTAAAATAAGAAACCACTATAAACAAACTCCTCAAATTAGATTGGGAGTATATATTACTTTTATGAATATTGGGTACACGTTTGCTCTTAACAGAAGAAACTCGGTGTTCTAGTGTTATATGAATAATAAGCAAAGAAAACAAATCTAACCACCAATAGCGGCCATAAAGCATCAATTCAACCTGCTTGTCCCTTTTCCCCCTTTTCAATATCTAAGTTTAAATGTCTTGTACTTATGGGAAAATTGATCATCCAGATCTACTCAAGATTAAATCTCAGTTACTGGCTTTCTTGATTGGAGGGAGGATCGCTAGAAACGCGTTAGCAAATAATGAAAAACATCATTAAGTTCAGTCAAAATTGCTTTTAGGACATAACAACCTTATCTGCCAATTTTATCATTGAATCATTTGAAATCATTCTCTTAGCTGAAGACCTCCCTGTGAATGTGGCTTACAAGATTAAAGAGGACCGCCACTAAAATAAAGGAGCTGGGGCATATTGACACTGATGTGTGATGTCTCTAGCCTTATAGTATGATTAATGCCAACCGGAGAGTGCCAAATGAACAAAGAAAAATACTAAAGCTTCATGGAACCACATATTACTTGGCTGCAATCCTGTGGTCATAATAAATAACCAAAGCTGTAAAAGTTTAGAATCATTAAAGAAAAAGGTCCTTCAAAATGCTAGCATACTTGTGTCACATTTTTGTCATCTTGCTTCCAATTTCTCCCACTTCAGCTTCCATTTATCACTGAAGAGGTTACACTCTGTCATTTTGCATCATTCACAGTGCAACAGAAATATAACATAAATGGATAATGGTTTAACATAAAGTGATGAAGGGCTCTAAGCCACAAAGCATAGCCCAGGGATGGAGGACCCTAAGCTGCAAAGTGTAGCCAAGAGATGTTTTTTATAAGAAGAGTGAAGCAACGACTAAGCGTAGCTGAAAAGTTAGTGTAATTACACTTCAATTAATCATTTAGGTTGGCAACACTCAGGCTATCTGTTCAGTAGTCACAAAATGGCCATGTTTCTTGCATTTACCAATAATTTCATTATAAAAGAAGACTATTCAAAAAGTGCTGGCAGGTGGGTTTAGAGGTTTTCAATGCGACAACATCTGCTCCAGTCATCAATAATTAGGTTTTTATAACATTTAACTTCTTTAATCTCTTTTAATGCATGTTACAAGTACACTAGCTTAGCTGTAGCCACTGATTGGGTTCAAACCTGGCCAGATCACTGGTTTTTAAGTGTGCTTAAAAGCAATCCCATGTCAGTAAATTTACTAGCATGTAAAACAATCTTACAGTACAAAATTCTGACACACCAGCAGCACTGATATGATCATGGCGAGTGACAACATTGTTAACAAACAAAATAATTTTATTTTATTCATAGCCAGCACTATCTTTCTTGCAATAGTATATCAGGACAGCAGAACAGGAGACCCCACTCTCCGAACTGCATCCTCAATGAAATGAATGGGTTTCTATTTATTTATTTATGCTAAGCAAATTACGTTTGAATATTACTTGGCATTTGGCCCAGGCTCTTTGCCTGTTATATCTTAGGTAGTATACCGGTGGAAGGTACTGCTTCGGCCATGTTAACCAGGGATTCTACCTGACGAGTGTGATGAATATGTTCAATACAATTATTGTCAATAAAGAACTGTTTTGCCGAAAAAAAATATAATTTGTGTCAAATATTTGGAGCCATGTAGCTTCCTGACAAAGGAATGTAAATGGTTTATTATTTCACTGTCTGTCACACAAACATTGTGTGAACAATGCTGTAATGCATTTCTAGCCTAATTCAAATTAATTTAGTCACTATTTAATGTTAAAATATGAAAGTTCAACTTAAGAGGTTTGGCAATGTCACGTTAACATGAATTTGTGACTAAATTCATTCAAATTTAAAAATAAAGGCATTACAGCATTGTTTACACAATATTTGCGTGACATTTAGAGAAATAATAAATCATTTATATCCATTCGTCAAGAAGCTACATGGCTCCGAATATTCCAAACGTTTTACACACTTTTTTCTTTTAGCGAAAAGGTTCTTTATTGACAATAATTGTATTGGACATATTTATTACAGTCATTGTGTAGAATACCTTGTTAACGTATGGCCGAAGCAGTACCTTCTACCTGGTACATAAGCTTTGGAAATATACAGTTTTTTTAATTTAAAATCTGCTTACTACTGTAGTTAACTATTCCCTCTTTTCACAGTCTAATTCAATCTTTTTTTTTACTTTATCTAAAAGAATTACATAATTTCTTACTATCTTTACAGAACAAACTACTTGTGGCACATTTTCTGTTACCTTTAAACCATTTTTCAGATAGAAATGCTTTTCTCCATATATCTATCCTTTTATATTCAAACACGCCTATGTTCAATATGCTCCCAGACTCAAAAAGGACATTGGTGCAAGGGATATACTAACTCTAAATCCTTTTAATCTTGAAATACCAGTTCTTAACCATGCAGTGTCCTTTTGTTCCTCTTTATTTACCTTATCTATATGTTTCTCTTCCCCATAATCTTTTTATCTGGCCATAGAAAGTCAAGAAACTCTTATCTGTTATTGCACTAAAGAGTGCTTGCACTTCTACGTCTTTAAATCTTTTCCTTGCAGCCTTGCAAAACCGTGTTTGAGTTGTTTTTTCTTCTCCATACCTCTCCTAGCTTATTACTTTCCAAGTTATTTAGAACACTATTTATCCATCTGTTGATTTTTACTTTAAAACATTGCCTTAGGACATTACTTTTATATAGATTTAGCATTCTGTACCAATATTTCAGTAATTTTTCCCATTACCATCGCTTTCTTTGTTCTCTCCCTGCCTCAATTTGAGCTACCTCCCTACAATTGTGCAGGTTAAGCCTAGTATTTCCGTGCAGAATATCCTGTGAATGGAAACTATAGTTTCCCAACCTCCATCCAGCCCTTGTATTTATGTACCATATAGCATTTTAGCCTCTACTACCAGTTATAGATCAGCAATGTCAACCCAAGTGCAGTTTCGTGGCCGTGGCGGTACTAATAGGCATGAGGTGCCTCAAGACAGACTGTGGTGTTCATACATGTAGTGGCAGCATTAAGCAAAATATGGCTGCACAAAGTTCAAAGGGAAAATAAAGTGCATTCTTTTTATTATTGTATTTCTTTTTGTTTGGTTTAAAAGTTTTTATTTATATAGATGTTGTGATCATAGCAAATCATGAATAATTATGAATAGCAAAATTATCTCAACTATGTGCAATGAATATAATGTCCAAATGTTCAGTTTCTTAAAGTATTCTCTACATGATTGCTGTCTATTTAATCTTATAATTATTCTTATAGCTCTTTTTTGTAATATAAATAGATGGTTCTATGCATAAAACAGATCTTTACAGGCTGATTGAAACGAATAAACCTAACGAGAACGTTTGTAAAGTGGTCACACTTTTGGTTTCAGTTGGCCACATTCGTTCGCTTGCCCCCTTAAATGTATAATCTAAATCCCATAGAACTAGCTGTGGCCAAGGTGAAGCAAATAGAGAAACAAATGTTGTTGTTTTATAGTGCCTTGCATCTGGCAATGAAGCCATTAGCATTCGTGCTTTCCAATACTTTTGAACTGTAGTTTCTTCTGATCTTAATGCTTCACAGGTCTTCAAGTGGTCTTCGTTCATTTCTGCTGGATCGTTACACAGGACACATATTGGTGAAGCTGAGATACCTATTCTGTAGAGATGACTTGCTAAGCAGTCGTGATTTGTCAATAGTCGGAAGGCTGCAACCGCTGTTTTCCTTGGTCTCTGGGGGATTATATCTGGGTTGGAAAGTAGTGTAATCCATTTTTTATCTTTGGCATTTGTTTCTATTTCTTGTAGGTATGAATGAGAAAATTTTTTAATGATCAAGCGTTTTATTGAGGAATATGAGAAATTGAATTTAGACTTTTGTTTTATTGTTGTGCCTTTCTTTGCAAGTGAGTCTGCAGCTTCATTCCCCATGACTCCACAGTGTGCTGGAATCCATTGGAGATGAACAGTCTTATTAACTTTTTGGAGTTGTGTTAACATTTTGTAGCATTCTCTAATTTTTGTTGACTTCTTTGTAGTATTTGAACATATTTCCTGAATTGCAGCTTTAGAATCCGAAAGAATTACTGCCTTGTTAAATTTATTTAAGGGAAGATTTAATAATTGTTGGAGAGCAATGTGTATAGCCTCTATTTCTCCATCATAATTTGAAACAAATGTAACAGTGGCTAATCCTTGTGATGTAACACTTGAGGGCATATCACATGAGGATAATCTCAGATATAAATGTGAATGTTATTCAAGACACAGCCTATTTGTTTGTCTGACAGACAATAACATATGGAAAAGTTATCAATAAACTCAGGCTGCATGTTGGAAACATTGATTGGTGTAAGCTGCGCTGCAGCTGTGGAACTTAGAAATATTCTGCTCTCCTAATGCACTCAGTCATGTTTTCCATGGCTCTACTTAATCATAGAGGAAGTTTTGTATTTTCCTAAATGAAGATACTGAATAAAAAAAAAGTATTTTAGAAAAAGTTCCAGTTATGCATGCATAAGAGAGAGAATCAAAAATCAAAATGTCCATTAAATACTAAACTTGCTATTTAGGTTCCTTCCAAAAATGTGACACTATGATTTTCAAGAAAATCTCCCACTTCAACTTGCCCTTTACATGGAAACATTTTCCTTTATTTTTAATCTTCTAAAAAATGTTCTAATGATTTTGATTAAAATATTTTAGGATATTTGTATAACAAATAAAATGGCTACCTTGAATTTTCTGGTAATAGCATTTTAAGTCCTCTTCACTCTCATTGACTTTTGTATAACTGATGTACTATAAGGTATAGACAAAATCTTACTGTATAAAAAAATGTAGATATCCTTAGAGCTTAGAACTTGTTAAATAAAATATTTTTATGGCATTAACCATTTCTGAAATACTTTTTGTTGTTGGTTTGAATTTTGAAATACTTCATACTTCAATAGCTGAAAAGAAGCCAGAAACAGTTATGTATTGTATTGCAGTGATGTCAGTGTTAGTATAATGGCTCCACCCTTAGATCCGCACTTGATGTAAACACAAGCTGCCAACAACTAACTTGTGATACGCTGAAACCAAAGTCACTATAAAATATGTTGTTGTTGTTTTCTAGTGCCTTGCATCAGGCAATGAAGCCATTAGCATTCGTGCTCTCCAATACTTTTGAACTGTAGTTTCTTCTGATCTTAATGCTTCACAGGTCTTCAAGTGGTCTTCGTTCATTTCTGCTGGATCGTTACACAGGACACATATTGGTGAAGCTGAGATACCTATTCTGTAGAGATGACTTGCTAAGCAGTCGTGATTTGCCAATAGTCGGAAGGCTGCAACCGCTGTTTTCCTTGGTCTCTGGGGGATTATATCTGGATTGGAAAGTAGTGTAATCCATTTTTTATCTTTGGCATTTGTTTCTATTTCTTGTAGGTATGAATGAGAAAAATTTTTAATGATCAAGCGTTTTATTGAGGAATATGGGAAATTGAATTTAGACTTTTGCTTTATTGTTGTGCCTTTCTTTGCAAGTGAGTCTGCAGCTTCGTTCCCCATGACTCCACAGTGTGCTGGAATCCATTGGAGATGAACAGTCTTATTAACTTTTTGGAGTTGTGTTAACATTTTGTAGCATTCTCTAATTTTTGTTGACTTCTTTGTAGTATTTGAACATATTCCCTGAATTGCAGCTTTAGAATCTGAAAGAATTACTGCCTTGTTAAATTTATTTAAGGGAAGATTTAATAATTGTCGGAGAGCAATGTATATAGCCTCTATTTCTCCATCATAATTTGTTGTGTCTCTGCCAACAGAATGATAAAAGGAAAAATGTGAACATGTAACTCCAGCTCCAGTAAGGTTTTCCTTGGAGGATCCATCAGTATATATGTGCAGCCATTCTTCTGTGGGATACCTAGTATTGATTGTTTCCAGAGCTAGAAGTTTTTGTATTTCTTTTGGTGTGTCTGATTTACTTATTTCCTCTATTAATTCCAAATTGAAGGTAGGTTGCAATAATTCCAATGGATTTTCTCTTACAAGTAAATATTCTCTGGTGTTAGGAATGTTCAATTTGGATTTAATCTGAGTTACCTTTTCTAGGAAACTACTATGAGTTTTAAGGATTGAAGGGGGGAGGTTCTCTTCTGTCCATTTAGAGTTTGGCAGTCGTAACATTTTCTCGTGTTGGAGCAATGCTTGTTCTTCTATTTTTGTTGTTATTGATGGGGTCCATGTTAAGGCAAGCATGGCATCAATAGGTGTGGATTTAACTGCTCCAGTGATTAGGCGAAGAGCCTGATTTTGTATTTGTTCAAGTTTATTGATGTTAGCATTTGCTGCTGTTATTAAAGCTTCAGAACAGTACAAGAGGTTTGGTTTAACATACATTTTGTATGTTGTGTTAAGGACTCTCCTTGAGCAGCCCCATTTAGCACCAGCTAACCTTTTCAGGATTTGCAGTTTCTTTTCAACCTTTTCTGAGATGTTTGTTATATGTTTTTTCCAACTTAGCTTCCTGTCGAAAGTGATGGCTAAGTATTTGGCATCATCAACTGCTTTGAGTGGTTTACCATTATAATTTATGTTAATATTAACTGGTTTGTATTTTAGTGTAAATAATTCATAATTTGTTTTTTCCACATTGATAGTCATGAGGTTTTTGGAGCTCCATTCATGTACTTTGTTTAGGGCTGTTTCTATTCTGTCTTTAATTAATTCAGGTTTTTTTGGAGAGCCTGAAGTCCAAATGACGACATCGTCAGCAAATAAAGCAATTTTGGTTTCTAAAGTTTTTATTATTGATGGAAGGTCATTTATATATATGTTAAAGAGTGTTGTGCTCAGAACAGCACCTTGTGGAAGTCCTCGGTGTGTTTGTTTATATTTGGAAATGTATGTATTATATTTTGTGGCACAAAATCTTTGTGAAATAAACTGAGTTATCCATTTAAGCATGTTACTTTTCACACCTATTGATTGAAGAACACTTGAAGACCTGTGAAGCATTAAGATCAGAAGAAACTACAGTTCAAAAGTATTGGAAAGCACGAATGCTAATGGCTTCATTGCCAGATGCAAGGCACTAGAAAACAACAACAACAACAACACCTATTGATTGCAACTTCTCAATTAATTTGTTTCTCCAGACTGAGTCATATGCTGATTTAAAATCAATGAATACTGCCAAGGTATCCTCCTTTCTATTGAAAGCTTCCTTGATGTCTTGGCTTAGTAGGAGTACATTTTCACTTGTACTATGATTCTGTCTTAAGCCGGTCTGTGAACTATTAATTAAGTTGTAATATTCTAGGAACCAGTTAAGTCTAGATGCCACCATTCTTTCCATCACTTTTGCAATAACACTGGTCAAAGATATTGGTCTGAAACTATTAATATTGTTTGAGGGTTTGTTTTTCTTTAAAATCGGGATGATAATGGCTTTTTTCCAGTCGGAAGGTACAGTCATTCTCCAACACGTGTTATACAGTTTAAGTAGGATTTCTTTTCCTTTCCTGCCAAGGTGTTTAATAAACTCTGGGTGGATCTTGTCAGGTCCAGGAGATTTTTTGTTCTGTAATTGTTCTATTGCTAAATCCAGTTCTGTTTCATTAAAATCCTGAATAAAAATATCATTTCGTATACCTTTTGGCTTACTAGTTTCTCTGATAGTTTTTTGCATAGCCTTATCTTGTTTTTTATACGCTTGGGGTATTCTTTGTGACTGAGCATAAAACTTGTTAAGGGATTCTGCTATTTCCCTATCTGTAGTTAAGCTTTTGTTATTATATTTTAATGGTTCAGTTGTATTTTTTGATAATTTTGTTTTATTAAGGAATTTGTATATTTTATTTCCATCTTTCCTATAGTCCATATGTTCTACAAAATTTGTGAAACTGGCCCTCTTTGCTGTAATTAATTCTTTCTTAAAAATGGCTGCTTTTCTTCTCCAGTTTTGTACATCTTCTGGACACTTGGTTCTTTCGGCTTTGACTCTTGCTATATTTCTTTCGTGTTTTAACTTAGATAAAGATGGAGACCAAAAGTAGCTATATTTCTTTAACTTTCCTTTGGGGATATGTGTTTTGGCTGCTGTCAATAATATTTCACAAATTTTTTTATTCATTTCATCTGTTGACTTGAACTCTGATTCTAACAGTATATTACACTTCCCTTCTATCTCATTTTGGAAACTGGACCAATCTGCTTTTTTAAAATTCCAAGAAGTTTTAACTTTTGGTTTGTTACTTTTATTTATTAGACCTCTTATGGAGTTTATGGTGATTCTGTGGCCTGAACCTGGGTCTTCTATTATTTCTCTTGTTGTATTGTCAATTATGTCAGATGACACCATCAGAAGGTCAGGATTTGTACCCGAACCATTATAATGAAGGTAAGTGGGTGGATCATTTGGATTAAATATTAATTCCATTGTTGACGAGTTTAATAGGTCTTCTATGACTCTTCCTGCTGAATTTATATCTCTGTAGCCCCACCTAGGGGAGTGTGCATTAAAATCACCTATTAAAATATTTTTGGGTTCTATGGGAATAGAATTTAGATCTAGTGTATTGTCTGGAGGATTGTAGATACTGTAAATTCTATAGTGGTAGTTACTTTTCCATACTTCAATTTTAACTATTTCTGATTTGTCTTGTTCTTCCATTGTTTTTTGGATTTGGATAGTAGCTTTCATATTTCTTTTAATTCCTGTAAGAATACCACTTGCTATTTGACGAGCCTTTGGAAGTATATGTGTAGTGTACTGATCCATTTCAAAGTATATTTCCTGTTCTTCTGATATATTGGCTTCTTGTACTGTGAAGACATCTATATCTTGGTCTTTTAATATTTTCATTAGCTCTTGTTTTTTAGGCTGGGACATGCCTCCTGCATTCCATTGTAGAATTCTTAAAGTATTGGAATTGTGATGAAATTTGCCTAAAGATGTTCCCACCCTGAGATCCGATTGGGGGACAGTTTTAACTCCGGATCACTATAAAATATAGTACCTTAAATATCAGCGATTATCTGTGAGTTTTCAAGATATACGATAACCCTGGTAAAGACCACTTAAATGTAACGTGATAGCAGTGTTTTTCCTAAAACGCCCGCTTAAATATCATTCTGTTGCAACATAAACATGCGGTAGGAATCCACATGCTGTTTGTTTGTGTTAGTCGCAGGTGATATGAACGCCAGGTTATCGCAGGATACAAGGTGCGGATCTAAGGCTGGATGGAGTATAGTTGTGACTAACCTTAAGTAAATGCTATACTTTTCGCAACTGTAAATCATTGTTCTGTTTTGCTCCCCCCACACCTTTTTACTTCCTTTACTATGTATAGTAAGTAGGGAAAGTATTGTATTCCACCCAAAAATTCAATGTCGATATTTCAGCAGTTTTGGGAACCCCTAAATAAAAGCATTTTTGCGAAAACGTGAGAGAGACAACAACTTTACTCAAAAGCAAAAGATCGGTTACATATATACCAAACTTGGTAAGTTCTGCATGAGGTGAGACAAAGATTTTCAGGATAATTCCCCCACCCCAGACTTCCCTTTACAGGAAGCATTTTTCAAAATTTTTATTTTTTTAAAAATGACCCTTAACAATTTTGACTGTGATACTATATCTTTAATATATTTTTGTGACTAATGAAATGTATATCTTGAATTTTCTGGGAATGTCCTCATAAGTCCTCTTCATTCTGGGTGAAATACACTCTTCTTGCTGTCCTGGTCATAATGTTTTGCATTTAATACATCATGTCTGCTTCCAAGCTTAAATTTTGCCCAGAAGAAAAGAAAAATTATAATGCTGTGGTGTGCAGTTCCCAGATTTATTTAAAATAATATCAAATAAGCTATGACACCCAAAGTAACTTTCATTCTCTGTGTTGATGCATTTTGAAGTTCTTATATAACATGAAATCATGGCACGCCACAAATAATTATCATCGATGTGGCACATAATTGAATTTCTTTCGTTTCAGGGCAAAAACACTCCAGTTAGAAAAAATGAAGCTTAGAATAATCCATGAAGTTGAAGCTACAGAACAGGAACAGAAATGTTTATCAGAGTACAAACAAGAAATGGATCTCCTGATGCAGGAAAAAATGGCACATGTGGAAGAATTAAGACAAATTCATGCTGATATCAATGCTGTAAGTTGTATGCCAAGTAGATAGACATTTATTAAGCTTCACTATGAATACAAATTCCTGTGTTAACAATTTGATACTGCTTACATGTACCTCTACATATCTTCATTGAATTGCTGAATTTCCTTGAGCCCATATACTCTCAACACCATGGTTTTCGAGCTATTGGGCCCTATTTTAGAGGTCTGCACGGGCTCGGGCCAGGTTCGGGCCTAATTTGAAAAATGCTTGTCGGGCTCGGGCGGGCCCGGGCTTGAAAATTAAGGGAATAAACAACTGAAAATGGATTTTTAAAATTTTTCGGCCAAGTTAGTTGAACATTTATTTTCAATGCTGTCTTATACCAGCATTAGAGGGTTTTGAATTTTAGTGTGATTTATCCTTGAGTTTCCTATTTATGAAATGTTGAATCCGGATTTTATTATGTTATGCCAAATGCTCTACACGACGAAATTGAAAAAAATTGCCTATTTTTAAGGTTCTATTATATTTATCTGATTATAATGTACAAATCTGCCATACAAATTTGTTTTATTAGCCTCAGCTCAAAAGACAATAGTTTTTAAACTTTGTCGCTTGAAATTTCTAGTATAAAGTTTTATAAGCTGCAGGTTTCTTTAGTAACTCAAAAGTGTTCAAAAGAAAACAAAGTATATGGCAGATTTAGTTGTTTGTGTTTTGGGAATGATACGAAGAATTGCATGAAAACTGCATCATGTGACATTTTCAAAAAGTGAATATGGTGAAAACATAATTTTCAAAAACCTTAAATTTTAAAATAAAAAACATTGTTATTCTGCATTTTTAGGGTACATTATGCAACTACAAGTATTTGTAATATAAAAACTCAAAACACATTTAGTATTTTTAAAGCCATGGAATACAAATGTAAAGTTTTGCCAGATTTGTACGAAATTTCAGAACTTAGTAGGCAAAAAGTAATGTATCATATTTCTTGGTCACCTATGTTGAAATGCCGAGAATAGCACAATTACCACAGCATTTCTTTACTAGGAATTCTAAATTATTATTCTGCTGACACGTTTCAAATGCTGCTACTGATACTAGTCAAAGCACAGAATGGGTTTGCAACTATATCATTTCTCACTACTCGGCTGCAATTCAATCCATTCCACATATAAAATCTTACACTCTTATTTCGAACCCAAGGCGTATTTGATTCGTTTATACTGCTATTTAGTAACGCATGTTTCCTCCTGCTTTGTAAAGTGTAAACACAACATCAATGTTTATACTGATACAATTACAGTTTGTTTTGTGGCTGACGCTGTAATAATGTTACTGCATCATTATTGTTCAGGATTTCTCCAAATTGAAACGTTTATTTTATTATTATCATGACATGAATCACTATATATATCATACATCAGACATTAGGGCCATTGCCAATTAGTCAGCATCACCAAGTTGCAACACCTAAGTTGTGACACTTTTATTTTTCATAGCCCTTCAAGTTATATGTAGAAAAAAATATCTCGTCAGCATTTGATACTGGTAACCAAAGACATTGAAGGGACTTTTCGTAGAAAAGATGGTAGCATTCATCAAGAGCGAGTACTGAAAGAAATTTTAGTGCAGCAGGATTAGTTATTCAAGAACGTTGAACCAACCTGAGCAGCCCGAGTGTGTATTCCCTTCTCTTTCTGCACGACAATTTGGGTCATTAAACATGGTGAGACCTTAGTCCAATAACTTATAATTAATGTTTACTTTGATTTAAAACATGCACAGGCATACACATATCCATCGTAGAAATAATTATAACCAGAGACCGGAACTTAGGCGGAATGCCTTTTTAAATGCGTCAAATTTATCTTCAATTTCAAAGTGAATCTGTATGAATTATACCTTTGTGATTGAAATGCCATAGTTTTATATTGCCTTTTTCTGCCTTTTTAATATGTCTATTTTACAAAATATATGCTTTTTGTTGCCTTTATTTCATTATTTATGTATTATTTATTAATTATTAAACATTTTCTTCAGGTACATTTTATTTCAACAACTGTTAGAAGGTGGCAATGAAAGTTACTTTGCTGAACGTATACTATTGTCTTTAAGTTGCAGACGACATGGGCATCCCTCATTCAATTCATTATTTTCTTTGCAACAATGAGTGCTGCCGCGCAAATAAATCTACTGATAAAGAAAGCATTTGGATTACCACGTGTGTTTATTTTAAAATGCAATAATGAGCCGGAACGGGTCTAACTTTGATTTTCTTTTAGTTTTCATTGCGATGTTGTAGCTAGCAGCAAGGTGCCAAAATTCAATGCTCCTTTACGCAGTAAATTACACAGTAATGCCAATACTTTTGGATCTGGCAAATTTTGTACCGACGGTAAAGTACTGACATTCAAAATGCAAGCAGTCAATGAACTACGAAAAGAAGTATTTTATATCACAACATATCGGCACAATCAAACAGGGCTACAGGCAGAAGATTCCTTTGCTTCCAACAGTAATTGCAACATCGAGTCAAAAATCCCAGTTTGCATTCGACTTATGTAGCTTTCTTCAGTGCCAGAATCCCTTTCTGAAAATTGCAGAATTATCACAGTTTTTGGAGAAGTATACTAACCAATCTGTACCTAGCGAGTCAAGTTTGCGAAAATGTTACTTAACCGAATGTTACGATGACACAATGAAAATAACTAAAGATAAAATGAAAAATAAGTTGATCTGGGATATTGACGAATATCAACGAGTCAACTGATACCATAGGTCGTTTCATTGCCAATTTGTTAATGGACGATTAGATCCTACAGAATATGAATCAATGAAATCATTCCTGCTTACTACAGAGTGTCTTGAGAAAGTTAACAATCGAACTATTGCGCAGTTATTCACCAGTTCATTAAATTTGCTGCGGTCTGAAGTGGTTCAATACGACGCCTTACTTTTCATCAGTGACGCTGCATCATATATAAAAAAGGCTGGAATAGCATTACAAGTGTTATTTGCAAACATGCTTCACATGACCTGCGTAGCACATGGCTTTCACAAGGTGTCAGAAGAGATACGATGTTGGCAAATGGATTTCCAGTATTAAGAAGATCTTTGTGAAAGCCTCCAGAGGCTCCATTGTATATTGCCCCGATAAGCCCTTAGAAACACACCAATAACCTTTTCTTCAAACTTGGTAAAAAAGGTTATTTCTAAGGCTTTAACGAGACAATATTATGATCTCAAAACAATATTAATGCACTAACGTTATTTATGCAGGTACCCAACATTCGCTAGCGTAAGTATTTGGACCAAAATTGGATTTTAGGAAATAAATAATATATATTAGTTGTTGTTGTTGTTGTTATTATTATTATTATTATTATTATTATTATTATTATTATTATTATTATTATTATTATTATTATTATGTTGTTGTTGTTGTTTTCTAGTGCCTTGCATCTGGCAATGAAGCCATTAGCATTCGTGCTTTCCAATACTTTTGAACTGTAGTTTCTTCTGATCTTAATGCTTCACAGGTCTTCAAGTGTTCTTCATTCATTTCTGCTGGATCGTTACACAGGACACATATCGGTGAGGCTGAGATACCTATTCTGTAGAGATGACTTGCCAAGCAGTCATGATTTGTCAATAGTCGGAAGGCTGCAACAGCTGTTTTCCTTGGTCTCTGGGGGATTATATCTGGATTGGAAAGTAGTGTAATCCATTTTTTATCTTTGGCATTTGTTTCTATTTCTTGTAGGTATGAATGACAAAAATTTTTAATGATCAAGCGTTTTATTGAGGAATATGAGAAATTGAATTTAGACTTTTGTGTTATTGTTGTGGCTTTCTTTGCAAGTGAGTCTGCAGCTTCGTTCCCCATGACTCCACAGTGTGCTGGAATCCATTGGAGATGAACAGTCTTATTAACTTTTTGGAGTTGTGTTAACATTTTGTAGCATTCTCTAATTTTTGTTGACTTCTTTGTAGTATTTGAACATATTCCCTGAATTGCAGCTTTAGAATCCGAAAGAATTACTGCCTTGTTAAATTTATTTAAGGGAAGATTTAATAATTGTCGGAGAGCAATGTATATAGCCTCTATTTCTCCATCATAATTTGTTGTGTCTCTGCCAACAGAATGATAAAAGGAAAAATGTGAACATGTAACTCCAGCTCCAGTAAGGTTTTCCTTCGAGGATCCATCAGTATATATGTGCAGCCATTCTTCTGTGGGATACCTAGTATTGATTGTTTCCAGAGCTAGAAGTTTTTGTATTTCTTTTGGTGTGTCTGATTTACTTATTTCCTCTATTAATTCCAAATTGAAGGTAGGTTGCAATAATTCCAATGGATTTTCTCTAATAAGTAGATTTTCTCTGGTGTTAGGAATGTTCAATTTGGATTTAATCTGTGTTACCTTTTCTAGGAAACTACTATGAGTTTTAAGGATTGAAGGGGGGAGGTTCTCTTTTGTCCATTTAGAGTTTGGCAGTCGTAACATTTTCTCGTGTTGGAGCAATGCTTGTTCTTCTATTTTTGTTGTTATTGATGGGGTCCGTGTTAAGGCAAGCATGGCATCAATAGGTGTGGATTTAACTGCTCCAGTGATTAGGCGAAGAGCCTGATTTTGTATTTGTTCAAGTTTATTGATGTTAGCATTTGCTGCTGTTATTAAAGCTTCAGAACAGTACAAGAGGTTTGGTTTAATATACATTTTGTATGTTGTGTTAAGGACTCTCCTTGAGCAGCCCCATTTAGCACCAGCTAACCTTTTCAGGATTTGCAATTTCTTTTCAACCTTTTCTGAGATGTTTGTTATATGTTTTTTCCAACTTAGCTTTCTGTCGAAAGTGATGCCTAAGTATTTGGCATCATCAACTGCTTTGAGTGGTTTACCATTATAATTTATGCTAATATTAACTGGTTTGTATTTTAGTGTAAATAATTCATAATTTGTTTTTTCCACATTGATAGTCATGAGGTTTTTGGAGCTCCATTCATCAACATAATAATAATAGTAATAATAATAATATTGTCGATAACTGCAGGATAATTTTGTTTAAAAGAAAATCATCATCATAATAATAATAGTAATAATAATATTGTCAATAACTGCAGGATAATTTTGTTTAAAAGAAAATTGCACAATCAGGCTTGAGTCGGGCCCGGGCCATGGCCTATAGACTATTCTCGGGCTTGGGCCGGGCCTGGGCTTGGTTGGTACCGGGCCAGGCCTAAAAAAGTCGGCCTGTGCAGACCTCTACCCTATTTACCCATTTTTGTCATCAATTTACTTTATCTTGATTAATCTTGTTTCTAATTTTTCTCAACCATTTATTTCTCACTAAACCTAAATACTTTCCTATTTCCAATACATTGTTTCTTGATTTTACGCTCAATAACTTTGTAACTAAAATTTCACTTCAATTCTTTGTTTCCCCACATTCTATCAATAAATGGCAAAAGTTATTTGTTTTCATATTACACAGTATACACTTTCCTTGTTCTTCTCTCTTCTCTAATCCTTTTAACCTATCACTCCTTTTGTGTTGCATGCCAAGCCCTCTCTTGCTATTTTGTCACAAATATCAACATATTTTTCTCTTTCCCAATCCATGTTTATCTCTCTGTAAGTACATAAGGAGGTTTTGGACTTTGCACTACCCATTATATCCTGCCTTTCTACATCTTCAATCCTCATTTTAACTCTTTTCCAGAAACCTTTCTCTACTCTATGACTACCCTCCAAATACCCCCATATCTTATCTCACTCAGAATTTCTTTTATACTCTTGTACAAAGTATTTTCTTAAGTAAATTTTTGCTGCATTTCTAAATACTGCTTCAAAATATTGTTAGCTTTCAATTCTTTTATTCTGAACCGGTATTTGAATACTGTTTCCATAATTTTAGCTTTACTACCAGATCTTCCTAACTCCATTTGTGCAACCCCATTTGGTGATGCTCTAGGTAAGCCCAAAATTAGTTTACAAAAACTCCTATGTACCTTGTTTACATTATCCCATCCTTCCTCTCATCATCATCATCAGCAAAGATTAGGCCTATTGACCTGTTCCGTCTTCAAAGGCGATGTCGTCCAACTATCTTCTCCTTGGTCTGCTGACATTTCTATGTCCTCTTGGTTTGTAATTTAACATCCTTCCTCTAAATCCCAAATTTCAGCTCCATATAACATTTTCGCCTCAACTACTGCTCCATATATTCTCTCCAACCATTTTATTTGTATCCCTGGTATTTTCTCTACACATGCTCTAATAGCTTTCATTGCCACTTTCCCTATAGCTAATACTGTTTTCTTTTGCTCAATCCATCTGCCATTACTAGTTCGCCTTACATCTAGATAATCAAATTTCTTAACTACCTTGATTTCATTCCCTTGCCATTTTTCATCCTTCCTTAACTTATTGCCTTTTTTAAATATCATTACTTTTGTTGGTGATTATTCTCAAACTCCATTTATTATAAATTCCTGTATAGCTCCCATAATTTTATATACTCCTTATTTGTTATAGATCCTTCAACAAGATCACCAAATAGCAAACCTGATATTTCTTTGTTACCAATTATTGGAAGGTGTCCATTTTCATACTTAATTACCTCTAGAATGTCATCAATAAACAGATTAAATAGCACAAGACTTAACTTGCAACATTGTCTTAACCATATAATGTGGAGTAGCATTTGTCATTAGATGGTAGATGTTTACAAAATCAGCCACTCGAGAAAACAACTGAATTATAGTGCAATGGATGGAGTTTTTATTGCTGATTACGATTTGAAAGTTTTATTTGGCCCTCAAGTTTTGTTTTTGATTTATGAGCAAATTTCGTTTGTATGATGCAGCAGTTTTATTTTGCTTATGCGGCAGATATTTAGCAAATAAATGTGCATAAACGAGTATAATATATGCTAGAATGATTTATTAATGCATTTACATTGAAATTGTTTCATAAACACTGCCCAAGTTGTAAATATTTTGATAACACAGGACCCTGTCACCCCACTCATATGCATACACTAACCTAACACAGGCAAAATTTCCATAACACAGGACCCTGTTACCACACTCATATACACACACTAAACCTAACCTAACACAGGCAAAATGAAAACAAAGCTTGACTGCCAAATAAAACTTTCAAAATCGTAATCAGCAATAACAATTTCAACGTAAATACCTTAATCAATCATTCTAGCATATATTATACTCCTTTATAAATTTGCTAAATATCCGTTGCATCGCACGTATGAAATTTGCTGATAAATCAAAAACGAAGCTTGAGTGCCAAATAAAACTTTTAAAATCGTAATCAGCAATAAAAATTGCATCCATTGCACTATATTTAATTCGTTTTCTCGAGCGGCCGATTTTGTAAACAATTACCCATTAGATTATTTGCTGTTCTTATACAAAAATAATTATCCTTTGCATACATCCTTTGTAATGTTCCTATGAACTGGTTGCTCATTCCTTTCTTATTCAGTTTGTACCATAAGGCTTACCTACTTATTGTATGTAAAACTTTTCCAAAGTCTGCGAATAACATATACAATCTCCCCCTTTTGTTTGCAAGATATTTACTAACTAATGTTCTTATTACAAAGATATTGCTATTACTCTCCTAATTTGCATCTCTAGGAAAGTGTATGTGAACTGTGTGTAAGAGAGAGAGAGCTAATGTGCTATAATGTGTATTACTATGTAATAATGTTCTTCAAGGGTTGTGTCGGTCTGGGTGGCTCAGTTGGTTAGATGCTGGCCTACTGTTCCCAAGGTCGCGGGTTCAAATCCGGCCCAGACCGATGGTTTTTAAGTGTGCTTAAAAACGACAGCTCCATGTCAGTAGATTTACTGGCATGTAAAAGAACTCCTGCGGGACAAAATTCCGGCACACCGGCGACGCTGATGTGATCCTGGCAATTGACAGCGTCGTTAAACAACAAAATAATTTTAATTTTCAAGGGATATAGCCCAACAACAGTCGGTGCTACTGCACTCTAACAGGAAATTATTTTTATGACATGCAGAGAATCATTCCAATGCTCTTTCAGAATAAATATGTTTTATTGCAGGATTACAATATAACTCATTACTCTGGTGTGGTAGCATTTGTTTTTCTAAAATTCCAGATGCCCTGAGATCAAATCTCAGATGAGGCGAGTTACCAGGAAAAGTTTTCTCCTAGGAATTTCACTTGCCTTGTGAAAGCAAGTGTGTAAAAACTCTTTAAGCTTTACCTATGTTGCCTATTTTGAAATGCATAAGCCCACACACCATAAAAACAATCTTTAGATTGCAAATGCAAATATGAGGCTCATTTGGTTGTACTTTAGAATTTTTAAGGCAATGTAGGAAAGCTGGGACCATATTTTGAACCGTTATATTTAACATGCTTTTCACTTCCCCTCCTACCCCCACCTCTGCTTCTTCAATTCATGTGACTCACAAAACTTCTCCCACCACAACTTAATTTGCACAATTTCTGCCTCCTTACTAGTTTAGTGGGAAATCCTTAATGACATATGTATTATTGATGCACGTTGTTGTGAATTTGTTCTTTAAATAAAAAATTAATGTGTATCCATGTGATGTACATATGATCCTTTCTCTCTTTCAGTCATTTAAAAGAACTAAATAAGCAACACATCCAAGGATCCTAAATGTAAGAACCATTATGAACAATTATGACATTGTTGTAACGCACATATTAGCACCAAATTTTGGTGGGTTCGGTCATATGCTATGACAGTGAGTGAGTGAATTTCTTATTTTAAAATAAAGGTAAATTAACATGCATTCATGTATCATGCAAATTAAACTTTGTCCCTATCTTTTGCAATAAATAAATGTATGTGACATTGGGTTGTATTTGATGGTACATATCGTAGTTGAAGAAAGTAGTGTTGGGAACCAAGATGCTCAGAGGGGGAAATCAAAAAGCAGGTTAAATATAGGCATGCGGTCCCAGCTTTTCTACTATTGCCATTTTTAACTTTCACATATTATAGAAAAAAAATTCTGAATTGTCAGTTGATTAAAAAAGGTTATATGCACAGAAAAGTCTAAAATTTGTAGAAAGATAAGTAAAACTGTCAAAGCTGTAAAGTATTAAATTCCATTACAAATTCCCATTACTGAGAGTTTAAACAGCCATATTATTAGCCACATTAGTGGATTAAGAGGTAAGATTTCACACCACTGGAAATTTAGATATTAAAATTTTTCTTCCTCACATATTGTTAAAACATTGCAATTTTAATAATTTCTGTGAAAGTTTTACACTAAAAATTAAAGAAACTTAAAGCAGGATTTAGAACCATTATAAGAAACTAGAATAATTATGCTGAACTGTGCATATCACATTGTAATGTTTCTTTTGGTTGGAAGATTACCTCACTGGGATTTGAGGGTACCATTTGCTGTTTGGTGTGGGGGGGCGTCAATTCTTCTTTGCCGGGCTAGCACAGCGGCGAGCTTGAATGACTTTTTTTTATCTGTAGTCCAATAAAATGCTTGCATCCAGGGTGTAGTACGGGTCAACATGATTATGATTAAAGTTCAAATTTACCTTGTGAAACTAGTTTATTTTCACTCTCACACAAAAACATACACTTCGATAGCATGGATTGGCATCCTTTTTCATACATACGGTGTTCACCCATCGATATCATGGACCACGCACTTTTGTATTCTCTCTAATTTTTTGAGTTTATGACCTGTGTCATAGATTATACGTCTCTTTTGCAGAGAATGATTTCTAATTTCTTTTATACAAACTATTTGGGTATCAGGACGTTATATGCCGATAAATTCTGATTTTATCGGGACTTCGCGTGTCACACACAATGCCAATCCAGACAACAATTGAACAAGAAGAACAAGACAATTGAATATACACATAATTGCCCACTATAATAACGATTCACAATTTTAGGGGGCTTTTTCTGCCACCACTATAACCACACATTTTAAATACTTCAGGAGGCTTTTTCAAATAATATCGCCTCAACATCCTGGAATGGTACATATGTAATGAATTTGATTTCATTGTTATGGCTGACAAAGAATTGTTAGCGAGTGGCTCAACACAGCACACAATCAGAGGCTTGCCGTGCCTTGCGGTGTTGTATTGTTAAATACGTGTGAAATCACAGTGTAAAGCCAGTGATATAAATATCATTTTTGCCCGCAAAATTTATTTGCACAACAGAAAAGAGAATAGTAATGGTCAGGTATCAGCCGCCATTAAATTTTGTTAATCACTGTTTCATTGTAATCAGCCATGTTAAATCTAAAAGCATGAGGTTTGGGCCATTTTACCCTTCGTGACCTACATCAGGAACTAATGCCAGGGTAGAAAACATGCTTGTATATATGCCAAAAGAAGATGGGTGGAGCTAGTTAGGTTCTAGCCAATAAGCATGGAAAGTCCAGTGATTGGATGCCAGGATAAATGATGAACTTAATGTTGTTGTTGTTGTTTTCTAGTGCCTTGCATCTGGCAATGAAGCCATTAGCATTCGCGCTTTCCAATACTTTTGAACTGTAGTTTCTTCTGATCTTAATGCTTCACAGGTCTTCAAGTGGTCTTCGTTCATTTCTGCTGGATCGTTACACAGGACACATATTGGTGAAGCTGAGATACCTATTCTGTAGAGATGACTTGCTAAGCAGTCGTGATTTGTCAATAGTCGGAAGGCTGCAACCGCTGTTTTCCTTGGTCTCTGGGGGATTGTATCTGGGTTGGAAAGTAGTGTAATCCATTTTTTATCTTTGGCATTTGTTTCTATTTCTTGTAGGTATGAATGAGAAAATTTTTTAATGATCAAGCATTTTATTGAGGAATATGAGAAATTGAATTTAGACTTTTGTTTTATTGTTGTGCCTTTCTTTGCAAGTGAGTCTGCAGCTTCATTTCCCATGACTCTGGATCTAAATGCCACCTATTTAGTCCTCCCGGCTAGGTCCGATGGACCCGTTGACCAACGATAGGTGTGGTCCTCCTTGCAAAATGGGGGTTTAAGTTGGGTGATGTAACTGCCACATTGTAAAACTGGTGCCCGTTAAGAAAACAGTTACATGAAAGCCACATACATGATTATGAGTCCTAAAGATAAACATTCCGGAGTTAAAACTGTCCCCCAATCGGATCTCCGGGTGGGGACATCTTTAGGCAAATTTCATCACAATTCCAATACTTTAAGAATTCTACAATGGAATGCAGGAGGCATGTCCCAGCCTAAAAAGCAAGAGCTAATGAAAATATTAAAAGACCAAGATATTGATGAACTTAATGTAATTAATGTAGATTTCAATGGCTTCCCTTTGTAGTCGGGCATAGTAGTTAACAAAGGGAAGTCATAGAAATCTACAAACACAAAGACAACTTTAATCGCAAGGAAGAAATACTTTGTGTACATAAAGCATGGATACTGGTCTTAGATAAACTTTCAGACACACACAACAGTTGTAATAAAACCCCGCCAACAAGTAGCCAATCACTACCGTAGCCAGCACAACAATGCCCCGCCCACCCCCACCATATAAATAACCCTAACGGACGTTAACGGTCTTTACTTCCACTCTTTCTCTGCTTCCACATTCAAACTGACCAGTGCAGACAGCGGATCGTGTTACCCTGATGATGCCAAGCGCAGTACTTGGCAAAACGTTGGTATCTACAGTGCCTTCTAGACCATGGCCTACAAGCCGGGAAGAAATAAAGTCAAGACACCGGCCGTGAAAACCTAAGTTTATACTTATAACCTGTGTTCATCAAGCTGATTCCTCTATAGTTTTCGCAATTCCCTCAGTCATCTTTTACTATATACAGTTTTTACTACTGAAGTTTTTCCAGTAAGTTCAAATTCTATAAGTCTTCCAATACTATTAAATAAAGGCAATGTTCTTAGTTTATACATTAACCCATCATGTTTTATTAGTTCCATATTAATATTATCTAATCCTGGAGCTTTTCTGTTCTTAGTAGATTTAAATGCTGCTTCTAATTCTTTTGTATCTGTAATATCATTATTTTCCTCGTTCTTTTACCCATGGTGTTCTAGTTTTCTTCCACTTCCTTTTTCCAAAGTTTTTCATAATGATCTATCCATTTTTGTTTCTTTACCTGATTATCTTCCCCTTACGTAGGACTTACAAACCAGTGCCTAGGGTCAGATGCCTGTCAGGGAGCACAGGAATCTATAGATCGGACAGAGTGAAGACTTGGATGGGGGTGGTCAGCCAAGCACCAGTTATGATAGGAAGAAGATATAAAATGCAGGCAGAATCAATGATTGGAAAGGTGGTAGTGGAGCAACTGGTGGAATGAGTGACAGTAGAACCTAGAGAACACCCACCCGGACGCCACTTCATTCACCACAAATACCACATGCGAGTCCCTGGGATCAAATCTGGGCCACCTAGGTGGTAGGCAAACACTCTAACCGCTCAGTCACAGTGCTGCCATCCATTTTTGTTCTAGGATTATATTCAATCTGGCAGCATCTTTTTCTGTTTGCTTTAGGTGCGGAACTAGTTTATAACCTATTTCTTGTCTTTATCCCACGACTTGACATTTTTGTAATGGTTTTAGCAGCTCTTCTTTTCATTTTATATTCTTCATAAATCAATCGTAGACATGTACTATACAAGATGTGTCTAAAAAGCAAGAATCCCATATTTTAAATGTGAATGTAAGAGGGCATGGCATATGTTAGCCTATGTTCGTCATAATTGTAGATGTAAGTATGTAAAGACAAATTACTCTAGATAGTTTCTAACAAAGTTATTGTGCGTACATGTTCCAAGTAAGAGTCATATCCAATTAATATGTTCTCGATTTTCACAGATCAGTTTACATTTATGTCTGTTAACATATTATAAAGATAACAGGCAGTTATTTAACTTCTATTATAATTTAATAATAATTTGAGAAGTAGAACTGGAACTTAAAAATTCAATGCCAAGATGGGATTTGAACCACAGACCCTCCGCTTACTAGGCAGATAGTAAAAAGTGTGAACGAAACACAGTTACTAGGGATTGTTTTAGACAACAAGCTCACTTATAACTCGCAAACCGACAAGATAGTAGCTAATGTTAGTAAAAATCTATATGTCCTGAGATGCCTAAGAAACTATTCCTATTTCTATTGCAAAAACTATTTACTATCTGCCTAGTAAGCGGAGGGTCTGTGGTTCAAATCCCAGCTTGGCATTCAATTTTTAAGTTCCAGTTCTACCTCTCAAACATTGCCCACACACAGCTTGTGTGTTTAAAAACACCAACAATAAGTTTGTTGGCATAAATAAATAAATAAATAATAATAATAATAATAATAATAATAATAATAATTTGTTTTATTTAAATCAAGATTAGTTGTTATTTATGCAGGTTATAAAGGTCCTAAAACTGAATTGTAAGATGCACCAGCATTGACTTGTAACATGGAGGAATGTTATTTATCTGAACAATCTGGCATCTGTTACAGTCATGAGTTTAATAAATTTAACTAAGTTCTATAATGTCTTAGATTTTATACTGATATATTACCATGTCAAAGACTTTATTTAGTTCTAAAACAGTATATAATACTTCAGGCGTGGTCAAAATTTCTTTAATACAGTAAACTCTCGGTTTAACAGACCTCTATTAACGGACTTCAGATTTAGGGGACTAAATTTGGCGTTGGTTATAAAATAAATTTAAATGAACTTTAGAAGATCTGCAATGATTAAATTGTGACATTCCACTGTTGTCTGATCGAGAAGACTAGTTCACGCGTCTTCGGCAACATTTGTGAAAGTTTGTGTATGTGTCACGTGCTCAAGAGCTCACATGACATGACTCTTAGCTTCAGTCTGAATTGGGCATTCTCTGAGCATTCCCAGGTTACCAAATTCTGAGTTATGAAGAGATTGCTGCATGCATGTGTTCTAGAAGAGAATGAAGATGAAGACAGTGATAATGAAACTTTGAAGATCTGAAATAAGAGACCACATGGATGATGTGATTTCTTACATGGAAAGATCTTCAGAGCCGCAAGTGCTAACCTATTATGAACATGTTTCACTCCTTAATCATAAAGAAGCAATATTCAAGTGGGAAGCAAATGGGTATTGACACTTTTCTCAAACCCACAACTTCACAGGGAACGACTTCTAACCAAGAGTAAATCATGTAAAGTAAATGGTATGTGCCAATAAAACCGTTTCAATTGTTTTTGCTTCATTTTCATTCATTTTGCGATTTAGCAGACTTTCAATTTTCCGGATAACTCCTAGCCCCATTAGTTCCGCTAAACCGAGGGTTTACTGTAATTGATTCCACTTTAAAACAATAATTAGTTCAATCCCCTCCTCTCCCCCGCCACCCCCCAAAAGAAATACTGAGACTGCTGGCCTTTCATTCAGCGGTCATATTTATTACAGGAACAAGTAAGTTATGGGATGTTATTGCTTCATCCTTTTAGTATCATAGAACTGGGAGTTTCCAATCAGGAAAGTCCTGCTAATAGGTATCATATTTGTAATATAGATTATGTGTAACATTTACATCAATGTGTTTTAAAGTTTAGTTGTTAGTATTGTAATCTTGGAAGGAAATATTTTAAGTAAACTGTTAATATTTAAAATTACACTTTTATAGATGGAAAATGTTATCAAGCAAGCAGAAGAATCTAGAAATAGAGCACTTGACACAGCCAAACGCATTCATGAGGAGTATAGACCATTAAAGTTAGACATTGACAGAATGAGAAGAGAGTATTTGGGCTTAGAACGACTTCCTGAACTTCATGAAGAAGAAGGAGACTTGATTACACCAGAGTATGTGTTATTATTGTACATTATGATTTACTGCCATAATGATAAGCAGAGATATTCTTGCACATAAACAATCAGCAATGTGGAAGTAAATATTTCTGCAAAGTGATAACTGAATTTTCCCAAAATGAAATCTAAGACCTTCTTAAAGCAGTGGTCTCATTAAAATTTGTCTTGAATAGCTAGAAATGTATTTTTCTACCATAATTGTATTATACACCATGGAAGTATTCATTGGTACCCTTCTAGTAGGGAAATTTGAAAACACTAGTTGGCAAAGCGTACATGCACATTGGCTGATCATGGAAATGCAGCATGGATGTTATACTGTGATATAAAAATTGTGTAGTGAGAATTGGTTTTTATGAACTTTAGCCTTGGCCTTGCCATAAGGTATGGGCAACTAAATGGAACAATTTATTGGGCGAAGTTCTACATAATCTGTTATTAAGGAAGCAACGTAGTGCAGTAAAACCCCGCTTTACCGAAATCCGGCTTAACCAAAACAAAAAATAATTAAATTTTGAAAAATTAATAGCTACAAAAGGAAAAAAGTGTCTATTTTGTTCATCCCTGCAGTAGTTTCTGTCCCTTTCAAGGCACTGGAGGTAAGAATGTTTCATAGTTGCATATTTAGTAAATTCATTCAACACACATTATTGTAAGATAATTTACATAGCACTCCAAAAAATGCTATGCTGTTACAGGTGGCCCTGCAATATGTTGAAGAGAGCAGTGAAGCGACACCCGCAGATTTTTTTGTTCATGAAGTGCTGGTATGACAGAGCATCTCGTAAACAAATCGAGAAAAAAGACAAGAAAATAACTAATTACACTATTGGATGCAGAAATAATTTATAATGATGATTTATTTGCCTAATTAAAGTTATGTTTAAAATTTACGTGCTTAACAATCTCTTATTCCCTCCCAGTTTTATGAAAAATATTTTTCATTGATTATCCAAAAAATTGTGTTATCCGAAATGACTTTGCCCCATTTATTTCAAATAAATGGGGTTCTACTGTACTTCATGGATTACCATCCTAATTTCAAGGTCACCTGAAATATGTGAAAGAATTAATTTTCATAACATCACAAATAATGTAAGAAATAAAAGATAATTCACAGTAACAATGCAGAAATAAAACACAATCCAGTAGATCACAAGATAATGTAGCATGAATAACACCTCATGTGCTTATCTTTTTTCCCCAGTGATAGAAATGAGTTCTCACTTCCTCAATAAATCTTGATATGCTGTAGAACAGGAGTCAGCAAATTGTCATAGTAATTGAAGGAATGAACACAACCCAATGCACATAACACATGGTTTGAAGCAGGGTGTTTCTGGAGCTGTAGTGACGGTATGGGAACTTCTCTAACACACATTTGTTTAATACATGTATACAGACTGAGAGGGCTTTAATGTTAATTTTTCACTCATTCTTTGTTTTATCTAGAGCATTATAGTTTCACATATCTGATATTAATTTACAAGTATTGACTTACAGAGTGCATACATTTTTATCTGTCAAATCACAATCTGCTTTTAGATTTTGTAATCTTCACTTCAGAAAAAAATTGCTCATACAAACATAGCACTAATACGCACAGCAAATGATTCCATATCCAGTTCTCTGAATAAATATAAACCAGCCTGATGTTGTAATTGTGTTTTCAAATTTGTATTTGTCTATAAATTGACAACCCCAATTCCTAATTGTGGTTTTACTGTGTGAATGTCCACATATGAAAGAATTTGTAAAAAGTTAAAAATCATGGTTCATTGCTTTGAGCTCATGAAACCTTTTGTCTTTGAATGCCTTTTTAACTTTCCTAACATACCTACGTATTTATTTAGGAAGGTTTCTTTGCATTTTCATGGTTTCAAAAGAGCCATGTCATATCAATGTGGTATACAGTGCTGCATGTTTACATTTGAATGTATGTTGTTTGAGTGAGCGAGTGTTGAAGCAGGGTGAAGTACTGCTTTGCCCCTGACTGTGGTATTACGTCATATCATCAGCCAGTGCAGATTTGCCGACCCCTGCTGTAGAACATGGTGATTTAAAACATAGTTTTAATAATTAGTACATAACACATGCCATCTCTCTCATTAAACGTTAGTATCTCATTTATTTTGTGGTTATGAATTGAAAACAGTGAAATGAAACAATAACTTAAAAGATTATTGAGTTGGTTTGATGACACTAACTTCACCTAAGTTTAAATACAGAACATGTTTCAGAAACTATTGCTTCCATCCTCAACCTGGGTCCAGCCCTGAGTTGGACATTTAAACTTAAGATATATCTTCACATTGGGAACAAAAAACTATATTTTTAGTGAGAATTCTTTTTTAATTTGTTGATAATGATTGGTATAATAAACTCGAAATATTTACAATACCAACACTTAACAATTTTTGGGGTAACCAAATTTCATATATTTTTTCAAATTCTGTAGTTTGTATAAAAATAGATATTTCAGACTTAAATACAAGTTGTTTCTCTGAACATGTGCAATGATTTCAATCTCAAGTATGTCAAGTAAACTGGCTGTTTAAATGTAATTCAAAATTCCACTTTTTACCAACTGAATTTTTGTTTAAATGGCTACAGAGTTTTTGCAATTTATGCTAAGAATATTGTTGTCAGTTCACATCATTCCCTATTTAATAAGTTTCAAAATGATGTATGAATGAGGTGTATAGCAAAATTTAAGATTACTTCCTTATGATTGAAAAAGGTAAAAATACCAAAAATTTCAATTTCGAGAAATATTGAAAATAAATTTTTATAGTGATATGTGCCCAGGCTAACCTAATTTTTTAAGCTAAAATCTTCTTGGTCTGTATGCATGACTGACCATCTCCATTTACATGATTACAAAGATATAAGATTCAGTGCAAATTTAAAATGCAAAAGATGAGAATACTTCTGGCAATTGACAGCGTTGTTAACAAAAATAATTTTTTTTCATGAACCTTATTAATACATGAAATAAATTACAATATTTGTTATGATTTCAGTTAGTACATCACTTTATTGCCCAATCAACATCAGTTTCTGCTGTACAATTCTATTTTTATTAAAAAATAATTGCTTATGCAAACAATCGTTTTGACATAACACACAAATAAGAGCCTTGTGTCTACTTCTAGGAAAGTTCTATCTGACCATCAGTTTGTCACTCTCATATTGTATGTTTCTTTCGTGTGGCAGCTTACTTAACTTGCTCACTGCTTGAGTGTTTCTGGCCATGATCAAAGCTGAAGTGCATTTTTAAGGAACACACTAGTAGTTGTGAACAAAACAGCTACATTTTACTCACATTTTCAAAGTCAAATTTTGAAATAGCAAAATCTACTACAGAACTCCCAGTTCATAAGTTCACAAACTGCTCTTGAATTTAGTGCAGAGACCATAGAACATTTCTGTAGCTCATTTGCCTATAGCAGCAGAGATGTGGCATACTAGTACAACTGAAAGCAAAAGTATTGTAACAAAATGACAAAAGTCCAGTCCAGTCTTATCACTTTATTTTTCTTCTAAACTTTTGCACAAAAACAGTCCTGTTCTACTGACGTTAACACAATGCACAGTCTTTTGTGATATTACAACTCCCAGCTGTTTTTTTCTCATAGCCTTGACTGAGTCCTTTCACTGCCTTTCTTCACTTTCTCTGTCTCTCATACGCTAACTCTAACAACCCAATCACTCGACACTCGTTAAAACTTATTCACTTCGATGCGGCGTACTTTATGTGATGACAGTAACACACACACAGCTGTCTTGCACTTGCTAACATATTGCCTGACTTGTGTCTGTAATCCTAACTCTCCTGCTGTTCCCGTGCCTCTTTATATAGTAGGGATGGTGTCACATGGACCTTTCTCGACCTCCACAAACACAATGACAATGATGTAGCCAGATCTTCCTCAAAGGTTCTGGATACCCTTTGTGTTGCCACCTGATTGTTATTAATCACATGTTCGCTTGCATCAATGGTGTGAGGAAGCTTGATCTTGCGCCTTTGCTCACCGGCCTGGTATGTGATATGAAGTAGCTTTACCCTGACCATCCTTTGTTGTGCACCGTGCCCAGTGTCACAATATTTTATGACAGCTCTCTCTTACTATGCACTAGCACCCTCGTAAGCCTTATCAAATAGTGTCAGTGCTGTATCATTACGAACTTTCTCTTTTATTGCTCTATACAATCCTTTATCATTGTCATCATCATCATCATCATAGAGGTATAAGGTGTGCCACCTTATCAAATGCAATGTTCAACACTTACTAAGTTATTTAAGCATAATAAATAAATTAAGGCATGAATGAATAATTGTTTCAGTCCTTTGCTGTTGGACAATTTGCTGCTTGATATTTGTATAGGTGTTGAATGGAGGACATAAACCAGGAGTTGAAATGTAAAGCAAATTATGCAAGCATTAGCTAATTAACACATTGTGACAAAAAACTAGCTTTGTTCATCCCATAATTGACTTTTGCAGCTACTTCGAGAAGCACTTCAAGTCAGATTGGCGTCCTGAAATGCGAGAGGAGCCAACATTGTCCAGTTTGGCTCTTGCACATCAAGGGGCTGCATCAGCTTTTCTTGCTCCTTCTCAACCTCCTATGCAGTTAGTGCAAAGTTCTAACAAACCAGAACAGCGTCCAATGCCACCTGCTCCTGGCCCAGCACCCACATTCAGGTAAACATTTTCCTTAGAAGATTACCAATGACAGATAGAAATTAAAACTGTAAGTATATCAATAACATTGTTAATTAATATTATGAGTTGAAGTCACAGTTACTGAATTTGCCAGCGTAAAAGATGCAACCCCCTTCTTTTTAAGACTTACTTTAGGGGGAAAAAAAACCTTCATCTACTGCAAAACAATTATAACATGTGTGCACATACATCAAATATCTGGGCAATAAAAGTAGCAAAAAGTGCTCATCTTTTAATTTTCGTCCACAAATTTGCAAAATTCATCCTGCTCTCTTCGTAAGTCTTGAATGCCATGATGTTGATCCAGTAAAGTCAACGATCTCTAGTAGATATTTCTTTTGCTTGATAAATGATTATTTTTGTAGAAACTGAAATTCGTGCTTATTGTTCTCTATTGGCATGGATGGATTCTTGAAATCATGTGGTAGATGTGCAATGAATAGTAGAATTGTCTTTGATAGTAACTTTAAAATTCATTAGCACTTCTAAGGGACACCCAACTTAAATTGTTAATTCAGAACACTAATTGTGTACTAGTTGCAGTTCATATTCTTATATAAGTTATGTTCCCATGTTTACAGGCAACAGCCGCCACCAATGAAGTCTTGTTTATCGTGTCATCAGCAGATACACCGTAATGCTCCTATATGTCCTCTATGTAAGGCTAAATCACGTAGTCGTAATCCAAAGAAGCCTAAGAAGAAGGACTGAAACTAAGGCACCATTTGGAGGGAAATTATAAACCAGCATAAACACTTCATTATAACTTTTTTACATGTATTCGTGATTATGCCAAACCTTGTAAACTGAGTCATATTAATGTTGTGGTTGTGGAGTTTCATCCATTCCTATGTCTATTGTTTCTTGCAAACAAGAATGTGTGAAAAATGTGTTATTCCACCCACATTTTGCAATGTTAATGCAAAATATTCAATTTTATCTATAATAAAATTGGATGATTCCATGTATCTGCAAAACTTATTGTTTCCAATGTATCATTATCCAATTTCATAATCAGTTTAAAAGCTTTCTATCCTGTTAAAAGGTGCCCTTTAGGAGCATAATGTATGAAACAGCTGACATGAAGCAAACCTAATAAAAGGAGCTACTGTTCTGAATGTTGACTGTCATCATTGTTCAGTTATGCTACTCAGCAGTTATGTAATATTCCTATATTTATAAGATTGGTCAGTTCAATATATGGAATTAATGCTATCAAAATAAAAAATCTCTTATTTTCAATTTTAATGCTAAAACTTAACATTTCCACCCTAGAAAGCATTGCAGGAGACATGAGATATTAACAGTAAGTTAGGATTGGAAACTTGGCTGAATAATTGCAGTGAATCCAATGCCTCAGTATTTTATTTATACATATAGATATTCAATACCAACACAACTAAGAGTAAAGGCTGGGTCACAAACAACAAGAACCATAACCATAATGAGAGACCTGAAATACATGTATTCAAATGTGAGTGTTCTCAACTAACGGCATACCTTCCCAGGCTCTGGGAACAGGAGAGAAGACTTGGCCAAGATTCACCTTTTTAACAGGCATGCCATATTAGATCCATTAAGTGCATATTAAAGACTTCTTCCTTCAAGGTAGAAATTCTTCAAGGTGGCTGTGATGTAAATGGCTGCTAGAGCTCTTGCTAGTTGCAATTCAGACAATAACAAAAATCTAATGGCCAAAACTGTGGATGTTAACAGAGAACTAAAATATATAATAAAAAAGATCAACAAATAATTTCAATGAACGCTAGGATGCTAAAGGTGATGCTTGCTGATTTCTCAGAATTGGAAATGGGGCTGACGCTTCTGTTTTCTCGAATCAGAAATACAATAGCTTCACATTTAGATTTACACTTTATCAAGATTTGACATTGGTTAACCTGTTTTTATTTTGGCTGAATTGGAGAGCAGGCTAACATTTTTCCAAATAAATGACATCCCAGTGCACAATGTACACTACCTATTCCCATTTCTATTAGCTGGCTGTTGTAAACCAAAATGTTCATGTTATAATAATAAATACTGGAAGTTGATAACTTGTTGGAATCACATTAAAAATAGGATTTAAGTAGATTAATAATAACACTAAAACAACACTCACTTTCTAAAATTTCCCAGTACATGTTTCAGAGGCTAGCTTTCCTCCATTATCAACCAGACATCAAAAGAGAGTTGATAATGGAGGAAAGCTAGTCTCTGAAACATGTACCAGGAAATTTTAAAAAGTGAGTGTTTTTTTAGCGTTATTAATCGACTCAAATCCTATTTTTAATGTGTTCATGTTATTCCCGTTGTGGTTAATGAGTATTTGTGAACCAGCCTCAATGTTGTTGTTGTATAAATTTTTCATAAATAATATTATGAACAGTATATACTGCCTTATTTCTGACTTCTCACTGGCTGTTTTGTGGCCTGGTGTTGCTGCAGGACCGCACACCTACTAACCGAGTTGCATATTCACAGACCCTGAACTTAAGTGCATGGATTTATATTTATACAATAACCAACTTACCTATATCACAGAAAGTGTTGGAAATGATGTCTTTGTGCTGCTATCCACCTCTCACACCTTTTAAGAAAATTTCCATTAATTCTTCTGAAACTGTTGTAATTCTTCTGATATTGTCTTTCAGTTCTTCCAGCCTATGTGGGTTGTGCCAATGCACTTAACTTTTTAAGCTCCTCATAAATAAAAGTTGCATACCTTAAGGTCTGGAGATTATGGTGGACATAGTCCTTCACTGATGACCCTATCTTCAAAAATATCAATTAGTTTCAATGAGAGATCAACTGTATTGCTGTAGCAGAGTCTTGTTGAAATTATGAGGTACAGCAATAAAGAAACTGCACTGATTGTTGTGTGCATTTCCAGCTTCATCAACAACAAAGAGAAGATTGGGAGATTGGCCTTGGGGCTCTCCCTGACCTGCATATAAAATGTCACGCCACTGTGGTGGTTAGTCTGGCTGTGAGCTTTCTTAGAAACAGGTCTTAGCCATAGATGAAGATGGAAATGTGCAGAATAACTGGTCCAGTTTCTTTATTGCCATACCTCATATGTATGTGTACATTCTGTATCCTCTTTTAACAATATCAGGTTTTTCTGCACTCCAGTATCTGTTGTTTTGTGTCAGCACATGGCCATTTAAAGAAAAACATTCATCTGTGAAAAAAATTAACTTTGGGTCCATAGAGCCATCAATAACTTCACCCGATACCCAATTGCAGATGGTACAAAGATCTCCCAAAATGAAGCAACAGATCCTGTGTGGCGTGAGTTATATGTGGTCGAGCGTTGTTTGCAAAAGCATAATGTCTCTTATTAGCATTCTACATCTCTTTTTGTGGATCACCCTTCTCAGATTTTGCAATGTATGCCAATACTGATATGCATTTATGGCAGTGGAGGAGATACAAGGTTTAACCCATCCCCGTGTTTTGTTCTGCGGTTTGCCAGGGAACTTCTATCTTAGCACTGTGTCGCCATAAAGTCAGACACAGTAGATTATTTTTGCACTCAAAAAGTAATAACTTAAAAAAAAAAAGTTTAAGATTACTATATCAAACGCTAAGAAATCAGGGAAGTACCAGATTGATTGTGAAGTTTACCATAAGACATACCTGCAAACCTGTTAGAGGAACACGTAAAAAATTTAAAACTTGAGTAAATAGACAAAATATACAGTAGCTCACCATTTTTGATAACAGCACAATATTAAATGTAAAATAAGCTTCTGAAACATACAAAACACTAGCAGAACTTGGGAAAAATTGCACACAGAATAAAAAACTAAAATTCTGCCATTAGATGACAAAGTTCTCCATGAGAGAGCTAGATAGCCGTATAACTGACTAACGTAGATCTTCTAGTGGACAGTGGACGTACAGCTGACAATGGAGATGAACATTTTCAAAACATGTTATGGGTGAAACTAAAGCATCATTAATCACTTCTGAAAACTTGACACTGTTTTGGTTCCATTGCTTAAACGTTTACTATTTGAGTAGAAATTAAGCCATCTTTTTAAAAAATAAACATTTTTTCTGTGAGAAGAGCAGTTTAGGATAGGGATAGCTAAAAAATCTTTAAAAGGTAATGAATTTACATGCCAAGTGTGGTATTTATCCAATTTTTCAGTTTTGCTATTCACATGCATGCACATTAAGACTGTTTTTCTAAAAACGTTCTTTTTAGATTCAGGAGGGCTCAAAACGTATTTCTGATGAAACCTCTATATGAAGTTTTTGGGAGGAATATATTTCCTCTACCACTATTAAGTAGGTGCCAGAGAAATTAGAATAGGATCTATAAAACAAGCAGATGACCAGGCATGAATGCTTCTAGAAGAAACTCAAATAGGGAGTAAATATATTAAGAAATAGGAAATATTCAATGATCTGAACATGGAGCAGTGGCAAATGTATTGATTTGCGATAAAATAACAAAAGGAAGGACTTTTTTAGGCAAGAACAGAAATAGTAGTGTTAAATATTATAAAACAAAGGAAGTAGTTATGCCATTATACAGAAATACAGGCTGATACATCTGAAAATAATGTGTGAAGAAAAGAAATCTGAAATGGATTCTAGGCAGTTACTACAGTTTAGTAGCTAAGAGAGTAATTTCAAATGTTAACTAAATCATGATTCCAAATTGTATCACAGTAGTTGCGAATGTAATAGGAAACCTGATGTGACTGTTATCACCAAACAGCTGCAAGATATGAACACTTCAAGGTCATAGGCCAGCTGTTAAGTGAGCAAATAAGCATGACAAAACACCAGCTGCTAAGTAACACAACAGAAAGAAAACCATTCATCCTATGCAACAATTTCAACCAGGATCAAAAAGCATGCAAATATAATACACTTAACATTCATAAATAGAAATTTCAGCCATAGTTCATTATTCCTTCAGGAGCAAAACAGTATTTGATAAACTAATATTGCTAACTTATAAATAATATAAAAAGAACAATTTAGAAGAATAGAAATGAAGATATAAAATTGAATGTTCTGAGGTGCTCTGCTAGTCTTTAAAATAATAGTTCTCTGCAAATTTGTCAAGAGAAGAAAGTTTGGTGACAAAAAGTACTTTGAGCTTTGATATAAGTTGTGTAGGGGAAGACTTGTTTTGTCCAGAGGAGTAATGAGGGGATTGATAGACACTTGTGGGACTGACTATTGTGTAATGTATGGAGAATCAGATGAGTATCACATAGCTTATATTGTAAACAAAGTTTTGGAAACAACAGGTGGGGCAAAACTTGGAGTAATTTTTAGGGAAAAATCTTAATTTGAAATGCGTTGGATATGAAAAGAGATATAAAGATAATCCCAGTAAGAGAATGGTTTGAAAGGTAGAAAAATTCAATGCCACAACCAGTATTTGAACCACAGACCTTCTGCTTCACATACAGCTGCTCTGACCACTGAGCTACCATGACAACTTACCAGTATGATATTGAATTCCCCAACTGATTCATATTTTCCTGGTAGACCACAAACATAATTTCACATCAGAGATTACAGGTGACTTACCCTCTCACATCAGAGGGTGACTTACAACGAAAAGTACTTTATGTCCCGGGATTAATAGCCTTTAGATGGCAAATGTTGTGCTTTTAAACACACAAGCCATGTGTGAGCAATTTTTGAAAGGTAGAATCAAAACTGAAAAATTCAATGCCACAGCCGGGATTTGCACCAGACTTTCTGCTTCACGTGCGGCTGCTCAAACCACTGAGCTACCATGGCAACTTCCCAGCTGATTCGTATTTTTCTGGTAGACCACATGGCTTGTGAGTTTAAAAGCACCAGCAGCAAGTTGTTGGCATAAAAAAATAACAATAAGAGAATACTTTGACACAGGAAAAAATGGTTAGAGGTTTAGAATTTCTTGAACACAATACATGTTGGCTTTTTATTAAGTTGTAAGGTGTTTGACTATTGAATTTTGTAATATAATTTGTTTTTTAAAAAATCTGATGTGATACCCTCTACATACTAGAATTTATCTTTATGCAGATTATACAAATTCTTTATGTTAATTAACCTTTGCAGAAATATTTTTATTACACATTTTGTGTGTAGGTACAAATAGCTCCTTACTTACCTCATACCTGCCCTACCAGGTTGAGGGATATAATGTGTTTCTAGTTCTAAAGAAAATATTCCAATATATTTCCCCCAGATTTAGTCATAAACATTGCCCGGATGTTTATGACCTAAAAATACTATAAATATGCAGCACTTCTGACTGAAAAATTTTTAAAATATCACGATATATATGACCCAAAAAGTTTTTTGGGTGCATTTTTTAAATCTTCAAAGATTTAATGCTGTTTATATTAACATATTAAAAATCTAGCACTCTCAATAATAAATCAATACTATTAACTGTTAATTTTATTGTTGCATTTTGAATTTATGTATTTGCTCAATCCAGAGCTAACCCTCAGTTCTGCACAAAATGAAGGGTGAAGGGTGATCAGTAGGGCTCGGAAGTTCATGCCCTAAAAAACACTGAAATATGTATGCAAATATGCTCTTAAAAACTTCAAAATATGCCAAGAAATATGCACTATTTCATTAGAACAGTTCATGTCCCTTTGCAGTAGACGAGTTAGTGTAAATAATAGTTACCTTATTCCTTGGAGGCTGAAGCAGAAGTGGTCCTGCTGCTACTATTAACTGCTAAATTGCAGTTCACAATCAACACTACACAAATTTTCAACAGTAAAACGTTGTCTATTGTCTGGCAAAACACTTTTGTAACGTGAAAAACTTCTTTACACGTCACAAGATGTTATAGGGACATATTTAAATTATGTTAACTGTTTCACAGAGAGAGTCAACTCTCTTGGTGTGACAGATGGTTTTCTTTCGAGGATGTCTCGAATATCGCACATCTGTTTATAACCATAATTTTTTGAAAATACATAATTCACTTTCTCTTTCACTTTTTGTCCTATGCTACCAGGAACCGAACTTAGATCACATATTGTTTTTTCAAGCACAGTAAGTGATTCATGCAAAGGAAATCCTACAGCTTCCAATGCCGTTATGGCTGTTGGTAAGAAAGAAAAATGGGCAGATATGAAACTAAGATCCTTCTTTAACCCAGTGCCTGACAGAATATTTTGCACAGTTTGTATTGATGAAGCATCATTCGAGTTCAATGAATTAATAACCTCTTCGATTATTTCTATGTGCTCAGCATAATATAAAACTGCATCAACCCATGTTCCCCATCGAGTTAACACCGGTGCAGGAGGAAGTCGGATATTAGTTGCTGTTGATCTAAACAACTTAACTCTTTTGGGAGATTTAACAAAAATTCTCTTTGTACTGGACACAAATCTATCTACCAGTGGGAAAGAATCACGTATTGTCTCAGAAATGTGATGAAGAGCATGTGCCAAACAAATTATATGAATTAAGTTAGGAAAAATACCTTTCAGGGTTTGTCCTGATTTTACCATATAAGGACCTGCATCAGTAACAAAAGTACCCGGTCGTATTTGATTCCACATGGCCATAATAATTTCAAAGAGTCCATCACAAACTGCTTCACAGTTACATTGTCAGTGGCCGACAATTTGCACATATTAAGGAGATAAGCTGTAGTCTTTTGTTCAATATTTAAGGCACCCACAATTATATTAGCAATAGAACGGCGTTCAGAATCAGAGGTTTCATCAACAGACAACCACACAAACTGATCCGCTAATTCATTTTGTATATTTGACACTACGTTATTGTAACAATGCCCTACATAAGTCTTACGCCGTGTACTTTCTTTAGGCACATGTTGTTGAGTACACTTGCAAGAAAGTTTTTAAATATCGGATTATTAATGTTGAACAAGGGAATATCAGCAGCTAAAAATGCTTGGCACAAGTGATAGGAAAATTCAGTAACCCTACTTCCTAAACACTCTACTAATTGTTTTAGAACAGATTGTTTGCGAGTTTTCTGATTAAATTCTCCTTATGTTTTGCTGTGTTTATGTGCTCAACTATTTGAAATCGTTTCTCACGCCCTATATTTTTGTCACACGCTCCACAATACAGTGCCCTATTATCTGTAGATATTAAATCACCCGAAAACTCTTTCTGTAAATTAATTAATCTAGCACTCAAAGTTGGTTTTATTTTCGGCATTTGAAGAGCTTTTTAACATTTTATACGCCTAATTTAATTTGGAGGGAACCAGTTCACAACACTGTTACGTTTGAAGACCACGCAGAGACAAGCGTTGCTATAATCGTGCTGCTAAAAACGTTGACCTGCACTTTATCTTTGTTAATATAAACCTCTCAGATAACGCACTGATTATTCTCTACGCACAAACATATAATGAAAGGATGGAAACAGGGGATTCACTACATAACAACATGACTCAGCATTGCTTCTCGCCACCTGGCGAGTTACATCAGCATATGCAACATTGCCAATATGAAAAATAGTATCCAGGTGGAAAAAAAAAACAAAAATCATTAAAATATGCTATATAGATTCTATAGTATTGAAATAATATGCATTTATCAAAATCAAGAAAATATGCAGTTATATGCACCATAAAATCATGTCCAAATAACCTAAAATTCCATAATTTGTGCAGATAATTAAAAAGCATACATTTTTAACCCCTATGAAAAAACATGCAAATGCACGAACTTCCTAGCCCTAGTGATCAGAAAGAAGAATTACAATAGCAAATTACATAGAGTTTACCCTCAAAATTTGCAGAAACACACATTTCTAAGAAAGATAATTATAAGAAATATTACAGCCAAGAATTAGGACATATGAAAATAGGTCTTTGGAACGACTACAAACACATATGTGAAACTGATATAGAAATATAAAAATATGAAAATTTAAGAGAAAATATGACTATAATATGAAAAATGACAAAAAAAAAAAGAGTTGTTGTTTTCTAGTGCCCCGCATCTGGCAATGAAGCCATTAGCATTCGTGCTTTCCAATACTTTTGAACTGTAGTTTCTTCTGATCTTAATGCTTCACAGGTCTTCAAGTGTTCTTCATTCATTTCTGCTGGATCGTTACACAGGACACATATTGGTGAGGCTGAGATACCTATTCTGTAGAGCCCGCCTCGATAGCGTGATGGTTAGCGTGTATGCCTCACGTTCAAGAGGTCGCGAGTTCGAATCTCGCTTAGGGTAAGTTATCCGGGTAAGGTTTTTTTCCGAGGTTTTCCCTACCCTGAGAAGACGAATGTCGGGTAACTTAAAGCTCCATGGACCTTGGGCTCATTTGAGCATCATTTCACCCATTTCATTTCATTCATTCGTCCGATATGACACAATGTTGGAGGACGTTAATTCAAAAAAAAAAAAAAAAAAAAAAAAAATACCTATTCTGTAGAGATGACTTGCTAAGCAGTCATGATTTGTCAATGGTCGGAAGGCTGCAACAGCTGTTTTCCTTGGTCTCTGGGGGATTATATCTGGATTGGAAAGTAGTGTAATCCATTTTTTATCTTTGGCATTTGTTTCTATTTCTTGTAGATATGAATGACAAAAATTTTTAATGATCAAGCGTTTTATTGAGGAATATGAGAAATTGAATTTAGACTTTTGTTTTATTGTTGTGCCTTTCTTTGCAAGTGAGTCTGCAGCTTCGTTCCCCATGACTCCACAGTGTGCTGGAATCCATTGGAGATGAACAGTCTTATTAACTTTTTGGAGTTGTGTTAACATTTTGTAGCATTCTCTAATTTTTGTTGACTTCTTTGTAGTATTTGAACATATTCCCTGAATTGCAGCTTTAGAATCTGAAAGAATTACTGCCTTGTTAAATTTATTTAAGGGAAGATTTAATAATTGTCGGAGAGCAATGTATATAGCCTCTATTTCTCCATCATAATTTGTTGTGTCTCTACCAACAGAATGATAAAAGGAAAAATATGAACACGTAACTCCAGCTCCAGTAAGGTTTTCCTTCGAGGATCCATCAGTATATATGTGCAGCCATTCTTCTGTGGGATACCTAGTATTGATAACAAAAGCTTAACTACAGATAGGGAAATAGCAGAATCCCTTAACAAGTTTTATGCTCAGTCACAAAGAATACCCCAAGCGTATAAAAAACAAGATAAGGCTATCCAAAAAAAAAAAAAAAATGTTATAAAACCCAAAATATGACTATATGACCCTGAAAATTGCATAATTTTAATCACCATTGATAAAATCGTGCTTTGCTTATATTTTCCATGAAAAAAGAAACACAAACAAAAGCTATGACATGTCATAAACTTCTCGGCCCTGGTCATAAGAAATAATCACAGTTTAAAGAAAACAACATTGATGTTATAAATTGAGAATGAACTTGCAGCGACAAAAGCAAGGATGGAAACTAAATATTTGGAACTAGAGGCCTCATATCACCCTATAATGAAACATGAATTAAAACAAAAAGGTTTGATGTCCATTGTTATCAAATTTATTCTTTATTCATCATATTACCCTCGTAAGACATTATCTTTTCTGCCAGAAAGAATTTGAAGTTTCCATAAATTACTTAAGTTACCCTTTACCTATTTTCTTACATGAAGATACAGTAATTACAGCTGTTTCTAAACAACTCTACCGATTTCTTTCTTATTTTTCACAAATTTATGTAAAAATCTATACCTTATCCCACTCTTAGATGACAGTATGGAGTTAAATGGGGTATATCTGTCTCTATCTAGCGCATACGAGTTGCCATTAGCCTCGTCCTTTTCTACCCTTGTGCTGTTGCCAGATTCCTGATAGCATGGTATAAATATTCAGTTATAAATTTCAGGTTTGAACACATTATCCTATGCAGAATTTTTTTCTCTATCAGGTTATATCCTTTTTAGAGTTATTATACATTTCTAAAGACCCTTATTTCTTCAGAAAACGTTTTTTTTCAATAGAAGTCCAATATGAGCTGTTTCTATACTCATCACGCACTAACAAACTAACTGCTGGAATACGTCTTATATTTTTTTCTTAGCTAGAATAAACCATAGTGCTACTACCTGCCCACTTTGAATTCTCTATGTTTATTCAGTTAAGTGTTATAATTTTTTAAATTAAATGTTTTCAGAAAATTTTATATCTGTGCACTGCAAAAGTTACGTAGTGTGAAACTTTTTTGTTATTGAGTTTACATCAGGGAACCAGCAAGAACAAATGTTGAGGAGGGTAAAGTTTTTAAAATAAACCAAAAGGCCGTAACCTCTTTCTTTTATCCAGTAAGGTAAACAAAAGGTATTCATCTATTCAGCGTATTCTCGCGCCAGGCCTGACACAGAAGATGGTATAAGGAGCAGCACTAGCAGTAGTTCGAAAGAAGTCGTGTGTGTAACTGTGAGCTGTTATTGCATTATTTGTTTAATATTTTTGTAAATATTTGTAGTTATGGAGGGGAAGCTAGGAAGATACGATATGTTGGTAAATTAAGAAGTAAGGAACACCAAATAATTATGAATGTGTTAGATTATTTTGAAGTAAAATGCGTGTAAGTAAGGCAGTAAAAGAAACAGCTAAGGCTATCGGGTGTTCAGAAGCAGTACTGTGTAGGATTAAAAAGGAAGTAATGAAAGGACCTCTAATAACGCCATCGAAAAAGAAAGCAAAAAGGGCGGGACTACACAAAACACTAGGTTAACGCAATATGATTGAATAGTGCAAGATGGAGTGCTGCAAATTGTTCATTCTTTACAGTTTGCAAATATTCCACCCTAGCTGAATATAATTTTATCATGGGTCAACAGTGATGAGACCCTACCAAATTTCTCAAGGGCCACTGTTAGTCGGTTCTTACATGATTTGGGGTTTGAATATAAAAGAAGAGGTAACAAATGCATATTAATAGAAAGAGACGATATCGATATCATCAGATGGCGACATAAATATCTAAAAGACATAAAAAGGTTTAGGGACCAGGGGAAATCAATTGTTTATACAGACGAATCATTTGTAAATTTAGGTCATACAGTGACAAAGGTGTGCAGGAATACCAAAGTTAAAAGTGCCTGTCAAGCAGCAATTGAAGGACTAAGTACAGGACACCGGCCACCTCGGAGTCACGCTCGGAGAAAGATTCTCAACTAGTACATGTTGCAACACTGCACTCCATTTAACGTGTACTGTCATCTAAGCATGGAATGTGCTTTATATTGCTCCTCTTCATTTCAAAACATTCATAGGTGATGAAAATATAGGCTTCTTGCAACTAATTATCACTTCTGAAATGGCTAATGCTACCAAAATTATTCAAACCAAGTGAATGTTTTCATGGGCCCTGCATTTTTCCTCAATAAGATTTATACTGTATGTTATGGTTTCCCAGTTATATAAAAAAAATAATTGGTAATGAGAGAAATTCAAATGCTAACTCATAGAAAATTCAAGAATGCACACCTTATATATTATGTCAATACTTCATGTATATTTGTCAGAGGTGCGATAAAACAAAAATAAGAGAAAAATGTTTACCTAACAGGTAATTTGGGCTGAGAGGAGAGTGAATATCCCCATCTGGGGTGCTTAAGCAGTGTCTTAACTTAGGTATAAAATTTTATATTTACATGTCATATGGTCTTTCATTTATATTATTCACACACACAGACCTTATACTAAAAATGCTTTTTTTTGATTCAGGGGCCCTCAAAAAATATATTTCTGGGAAAATCTCAACATATAACTTTTGTGTGGAACAAAATATTTCCTTTTGCATACTATAGGTAGGCGACAGAAAAAGTAAAAAGAAATCTGCACTATTAATTCTCTCCTATCTAGATCATGGAAGATAAGCATGTGACATAGACAAAGATTGAACAATATTTTCTGGAATAGGGGCACAGTATCACTGTATTATAGACATGGATATTGTTTAGATTAGCTTACGCGAGCACTTGGTCAGAATTTCGGCAAAGTCCCACTCGGCAGTGTGTACGAATGGTCACGAAAGTTGCCGAAGTTGCTGTGTTAATTCAGCGCTGCCAACAGCAGAATGTCCCTAGTAGTTTGTTGCCAATAGTAAGTTTGAATGTTTTTGCTGGAGTCGGCAGTATGCTGACCTTCTTAGAAGCAACTAGTGCAATGGATCGCTTTATCAGTATATTAGATTTAGCGCCTCTGTGCTTTAATGAGGAGTCATGCATGCAGTTCCTGTACGATGAGGGCCTGCTGAGGACTCAAATACTATGCAGGGAAGGTGATGCCGTGCTACACCACGTCTAATAACATTAACATTAAAAATAATAAAATAAATAAACAAAAAAGAACGATAAATAGCAAACATAATAAAAATATAATAATATAATAAATATAATAGCATTAAATAATAAAATAAATAAGCAAAAAAAGATAAGGATAAAATAAAGATAGATAGATAAAAGATAAAGATAAAAGATACAAGATAAAATAAAATAAACAATAAACATAATAAAAATATAATAATATTAATATATTATAATATAAATATAATAAATATAAGTATAATATATAGTATTATATATAAATAATATATAGTTCTTGTAACAGCAAACACAAAAAAAATTCAAATCTTTCAAAACCAAAGTCTGAGATTAATTACAGGTGCTATCAAAACCACACCAATAGTAGCTATGGAAATACTAACCAACCAATACCCCATTGAATATGAAATAGAAAAAGCGGCTCTTATTCAACACGAAAAGTTAATCAGACTCCCATTCAATACATGGCACAAGAGAAATTTTACACATACACTAAAGACTCAGGAGAGCTTTCTTTCCAAAATTCAAGACATCAAGAAGAATGTACCTCCTAATTCAAAGGAAAACTTCATATCTAAAGTCAATCCAACACATACATTAGACATCACATATTATTTACACCTGACAGAAGAAGTTAAGAAAAGTGATACTCCAACTAGTGTTCTAAAATTATTGGCATTAGAGACAATCCATACTAGATTTCCAGAACATGAATGGCTCCATATTTATACTGATGGATCATTTATATCAAACCAAGATGGAGCAGGGGCTGGAGTCACATGTCACCTCTTTTCCTATTACAAATCTTTAAGTTATGGAACTACTAACTTTGATGGAGAAATTGAAGCAATTCGAATGGCCCTACAAAATCTTTTGTACAGAATTTCACATTTTCAGCAAGCAGTTATTCTCTCAGATTCCAGGGCAGCAATTATAGCAATTACTTCCAAGTTGTCACCAAAAAACCAAACTGTTATAGAATGTTGGAAGATGCTTAGCCATCTAAGAGCACTTCAAAAACACCTAGTCTTCCAATGGATACCGGCTCACTGTGGACTGAGTGGTAATGAGAAAGCTGATTTTCTTGCAAAAAAGGGTACCAGCGGTGTACAAAAATCTATAGTTAATTTACCATTTTATGCAGCTAAAAGATTAGTCAACTTTGAATTCAAAAAAATTATTGGAAAATATTACTATGAGAAATCAAAGAATAAAAGATGGGAACTACCAAACATTCAAACAGTGATTCCTGAGTATCCTCGAAAAACAGCAGTTACAACCTTCAGGTTGATTACAGGACATGATTGTCTGGCAAAACATTTAAACAGAATTGGGATATATTCTTCACCACTCTGTCCTCTATGTGATCTGCAAGAGGAAATGGATTGAGACCACCTTCAAATATGCCCGGCCACTTCTAATGCCCCATCCATCAGTGAAAAATATTGGAGAGCAAGAGGATTAATGACTTCATTGTCAGAAATCCAGCATTAGCTAACAACAACAACATATATAAATAATATATATAATATAAATGTAATAATAATAATCATAATAATAATAATCATAAGGTTCCTGAGAACCTTCAGCTAGCTTTGGGTGATCAACAATATCACAAGAAAATCATCAAGGCATGCAAGTGTAAACTTGTTTAAATTCAATGTAAACTTCACGATTTGTTTTTTTGTTTCCTCCTTTTTTTTCTCAATGTTTAGTCGCGATATGACTATATTATTCAAATAATAATAAATAAATAAATTTTAAAAAATAATAATATAATAAAATATAATAATATAAAATAAATAAAAAAAAGAACGAGCCGGCGTATCGTGGACCCAGTAACAAGGCAATAAGGATAATGTACACAATAATTTGCACTAGCAATATATCTGTACGCGATAGCGGTATGTCTGTGGCGGCAACGACGCGAGTGAGTGCATTTGTGTTTAATGTGTTGGCAACGAAAACTAGTGTAGTGTAAAAAGCAATGTTGGCAGATGTGAAAATCGTCTGCTAGTCATGCAGTGAAACCTAGTGGGCGATTGTGAAACTACTGTCGGCGCGTGTGCAGTAAGTAAGTTCGGACTTAGAATCTGGCTGGCAAGTGGCAAGTAAGCTAATCTAAACATGAGCCATAGACATTGTACATTATATGCAACATTCACAAATTCTTTTCTGCATTACAAGCTTCATAAATCTCTCACTTTATATTATACTAGCTACTAATTTAAAAAAGATTATAAGATGCATTTTCTTTAATCATGAATAAGTATTTTGCTATAAATTTAAGAATAGTTCAGTTATACTCTTTTTTCTGGATTTTATACAACATGCTGTAACATTCAACTGTCCATATAAGATGTTGCCCTTGTTTGCCATGAACTTATGTGAAGAACTTTGGTAGTTTAAAATGCCCATAGCAAAAACCAACCTAGTCTTCAGCACCGGAAAACTTTAATATGAATTACAAATATTTTGGGAACTGTAAATGCTAGAGAATACTGTCATAACGGCTGTCAGCCTGGACGCAGCTGGTAAGAAATACCAGTCGGGGCCTGATCTCCGCCCAGCAACAAGAATGGGCCGGAGACATTTACCTGCCTGAAAGACCCAGTCACCAGCGGGACAATAGAGCCTCCAGAAACAACTATTATGTAGTGGTGCAGTGTCGACTGTTCTCTCACAGCCACTCCCGATCATTCTACTTCCAGAACCTTTCCATTGTATAAAGAACTATATAAGGAACCTGCTCGTGCCCAGCAGAGTAGAAGTAGTAGTAGAAGTTGTTCCAGTTGTGCTTATGTTGGAGTGAGGAAAAACCTATATGAAGCGTTCAGTGGACAGAACCTGTGTAGTAGTTCAGTGCAAGTGTAATCTGACAGTTCTTTATTATGATTTGATTCGACAGTTGTTCTGTTGCTCTGAGTTTGTACAAAAGTGATCTAAGTGTAATATTAGCAATACACTAACTGACCAGAAGGCAATAAAGTGTGATTAGCAGTAACTGGTGTTTTCTCATTTGTTACGATACTTTATTTGATACAAATGGTATATTTTAACACTCTTCAGACAACTGTTAAGTTTTTATCATTCCCATGTGTGTTTCTGTTTACAAATACACATAAAGTAGTTTAATGAGAGAGCGTAAACTTTCATGGCCGGAGTCAATATATCTAGGAGTTACGCTGTTTTGCCTGCACATGTCCTCGACGCTCAGTGCTGACTGCTGCTGTCATAGAATAGTGTGGATGAAACCATACAACACTCTTAAAACTACTTTTAAAGGCTTTACTTACCAATGTTATTAAAGGAGATGCTGAAACTGGCCACTGTGGTCCATACATTTTTGGCACCTCTTTAGGAAACTCCATCATTTGCCATAGTTCACATTGAGAAATGCTGGCGGATATTTTGTTTAATTCTCCCAGAGTGTCTAGGTTTGACTTTTACACTTTATGCTTTGTTACCCCAGAGATAGAAATCACAGATCACCTGGAAATCTTTCTGCAAATTGCACTTTCACCTGGCAAGCTGACTGAGTTAACACACGCGAATCATAAATACATGCTGTGCAGTAGAAAACAAATGCTGAGCCATAATACACCTTGTGACTAAGCACAGGACTAAATAATAAAGCACACTGGTAATAATGCAGCTGCACAATATTGCGTCAACTCAATACTGATTGTGAGCAGAGCAGAGAAAAAGAAGTGATGCTCATGACCTTGTGTATATCAGCTGGTGGTGACGAATTTGGATCTCTCTGTATTATCACTGTAGGAACAGCTGACCCTGAAGCATTGCAACATCCTAGCACCGTCTGGGTAACATTTTCTCAGCACATGTACAGCAGTAAACAAACTTCTTTACTGTTTCTGTGACAATTCATGATAGTTTTACCACAAGTGTGACTTTGGTTTCATCACAGTTGAAGATCTGGTCTGGCATATCCTGAAGTTTCAGCTTGGTTAATGTTGATCCCATTTGCCATAGAAATCATTTATATTCTCCTTAATGGCTGTCCGTGCCGTTTGTTGACAAGTTTTGCAGAGTGTGAAGTGAAAGGCCATACCAATCTCTAAATGATCTCCACCAGTACGCTCCAGCTTTGCCCTTATTGTCATTAAAAGGGCAGATTGTAGAAGTTCTTGTAAGGTGAAATGCCAACCCCTTTATCTGACTCACATTTAAACGAACCCTAGTTCCTGCATGTTTATTTTACACACTTGAGTTCTGTCTCAATCTTTAAAACAAAAGCTCGACCAAGTATAGGAATTGTTACAACAGCTGATCGATTGTCCTCATCTTCATTTTGTAGCTGGTTGAGATGGTCTTTTAATGTGCTCCAAGAAACTCTACATTCCTTTGCAGTCTTATAAACACTCCACTTTTCTTCTATCACATAGTTTACAGCACTGTGCAACTGTGAGACATTGTAGGACTTCCTCTTCTTTCTTTCTGAAGAAACTTGCCACCCGATTTTCTGCTCAAATGGTAAGAAACACAAAGAAGTTCTTAAACCTCCACAACTTACCCACGCTTCACATAGATGTGTGTAATACCTCAGAAAAATCACACCATATTTATAGATTATTGTCCATAAGTAGCACTACTGAAAATATGAAAAGTAACGAAAATGACTTTAAACTTTCCTGACAGTGAAATTACAGTTGTATTACCTTTCTTTTCTACACTTTTTGCCAGATGTTTTAGCCTGCACATGCATACCTGCTTTTCCTGAAGGTGCCATTAAGCTCACTGCGGGGCCGAGGGGTGAGGAACACATACAAGCTGCCATGAACATGCTGTCTCGCTTAGTGATACCATGACACAAACTTGAACATTGTATCACAATATTACTTGATATCACGACATTACCAACCTTTACTATATCTAACAATATATTATATGCAGCATGGATGGATTTCATCTGATTTATTGAATCTTTAGCAACTTCATTTATGCAATTGAACATAAGATGCTTTATTGGTGGTACAGATTCGTTTATGATCATTGGCATTAAAAAAAAATTAATATCTTTCTGCAAGCCCATCTCAGTACAAAATCCCAAAAAACAAACAATCTGATATTGTACAAAGAATGCAAACAACAGAATAGGAAGTATTATAATACTGTTTTCCTTTTTAACTTTTATTATTCTTATGCTATATAATTCTTTATAATCTTGTTAACATAATATTTTCACATTTTAGTCCTCTCCTGCTGGAATTGCATCTTCAAGCCTCTTGATGAATTTGATTCTCAATTCTGTTGTATTGTCACCTTTTAACTGATCCTGAACAAACCAAGAAGTTACTTCCATTTGAACCTATAATAGAATAAAAAAAAGTTACTATAATTTTTGCAATATTATTACTCTTCTTTCCTTTTCCATTTCATAAGCATGGCCAGCATAAGCAATGTAAAACATGCAATACAATATAACTCTTTGAGCCGAATGTTGCAGTTAGTTTATCTAAAAGAAGTTGTAACAGTGAAGTGAGGAATACCTAAGGTAACTATGCACAGGTCTTAACTTTTTCAGTTTCTATAGCATGATTTACCAAAAAAGGCTTGGTTTAGCCATGGGCAATCTCTTTCACTTCTACATTAAATATGTCATCTACATATATTTACATACATAATTTAAATGTATTTATCGGTTCATGGAGACACACATTACAAAAGCATTTTCATCCAATTTTAAAGCATGCTACAGATATATCAATAGTGTTAACAAATATTAAATATTAGTGACTAAAATTTCACTTATATTTTATAATTTATTTATTTTCCATTAAACATGTTTTGCAAATCAATCATTTACATCGTCAGTGTGTTGAATGTTTGTTTCATTATCATTATGGATGCTAGGTGATGGATACTTTCTTATTATATTACCAACTACTAGAAGTACAACAAATTTATTGAAATAATCAATTGATGCTGTTTCAAAATTCATTGCATGATCCTTATTTTTCAAAATAAATATTTTTTGTCCACTCCAAATCTATGGGTTCATTTAACTGTTTTAATAATTTAATCTCTGGATTTATTTCATGACTAAATGATTCTAAATTGTTGTGCCACAGCTGATTTATCAATCTGTTTACTATTCTCATTGTATTAGTCACATTTTTAATGCTTTTTAAGGTAAAACCACGAGGCTATTGTTATGTGAAGAATAAATTCTTTAAGATGGCCATATTAACCAGGATTTTCCCAATTTATGGACTTTTGATAGGCCATAGATCCTAGGTAGTCAACTTCTTTTTTTGTGCAATTTTTCTTTTATCCATTAATTTGCTTTCTTCAGCTAATTTCTTCAGTTCAATGATACAGGAATTTAAGGGATATTTTTTTTCCCACTCGTTTTCCAGCAAATTATCCATCCTCTCTATGTAGTTTTATATATCCAAATTTAGTATTATCCTCGTTGGCATTGGTGTAAACAAAAAGCTTGTTTTTATGATATGCACGTTGGAATTGTGTTCTTGTTTGTATTGTATTTTCTCTATTATTTTTCAGTACCTGTTTTTAATAATACTCTTTTGCATCTTGACTAGGATTTTTGTGACTATTTGTATGTCTGCTATACCAGGTGGAAGGCAACTTCTTACATTTCTTCTAATATGTACTTTATAGAAGCATTACAAACAAAAAAGTCTAATCGCATTTTGTTCTTTGATCAGCTGATTTCGAAAAAGTAAATGGTTTTTGTTCCAACTTGAATGCATAATTCCACAAGAATGTATAAAGATAATAATTTGTCACTTGTAAGATGCGTAGAGTAACTTATTTCTGACATAACTTCAGTAGTAATTAAGAGATGTCATAGAGGGTTTCAAAATAATGAATCACCTAAAATTGGATTGGATTAATGAAGTTTAGGGGCCCGTCGACAACTAAGTCATTTGGGCCAATCACCTAAAAGAAATAAAGGAATACTACACGCAGCTATTTCAGACGTGAAGTAACTTGGCAATCTTTCTTTCTTAGAAGTTTGAAAACAGTGTTGTTATAATCAATTTAATTTTAAAGGTGAGTCAATAACACTAAACAACACATTTATAATTTTCCGGAATGTGTTATTAATTGACTCACCTTTTAAATTAAATTGACTTGGCAATGTTGCGTTGAGATTGATCAGGGAATTGAATCAGCTTCTTGATGTAAACAGGTCGGTCGCTTGCAGGGTGGTGTAATGTTTTGGGCCTACACTCGCACAGTAAACATGGAGGGACGCACCATGGTATTTTACATTCACAAGACGCTGGTAGCAGTAATATCTATGTACTGACCCAGTGAAAGTGATACCCACACAATCTGCAGTGTTGCCAGCTTGTTTTCCACAAAACTAAAATATGTCCATAGAAAATGGTCAGAGACAAAAAACATAAGATACAAAATGTGTTCCAAATACCAAGGTCTATCACTGGTTTAAATTAATTTAATGACTTCCCTTCCACATTTTTTGAAAATCCTATACAAATCTTTAGGGCACCCTTGTTCAGAACATTGCTTCCTAACTTGGCGAACTTTCATTTGAAAGGGTTTATTACAATGTCTGTCTTTTTATATATTATACACACATATGAACTTAACCACTGAATGGAGTGCCTCATCCCATAATTTTTCTAATTTCCCTAATATATTTCTGATGTTAACACAGTTAAAAGCTTTAGACAGATTAAGAAAAATCTGATGTCTGCACTCATGACTTTCTCTACTCTTGTACTAACTATTCTTACAAATTCTTATTCCTATATCTTATTCGTGTTAGTTGAGATAAACCTTTGTACAAATTATCTTATTGCTTATTTCCTTGTAGATGCAAGGGGGATATTAGAATACAGTAAGCTTTATGCGATAGTCAAATCTTTTAAAGCTTTGAGATTCCGTTCTCTTTGCACACTTAACATATAAAAAAATGAACAACAATGTTCCATTTCACGAAAGCTTTAACTTTTCTGAAATTCACACACATAACAAGCAATATCTCCGAAATGGTTCACCCTACAAGAAAATTTATTTAGACATAAATGGTGTATTTTAGCGAGATCTACATTTTTTGTGCAGTATGATTTGGTCTATCTCTAACAGTTATGCAAAAGTCGTCCAGAGTAAATATGACTACAGGGGCTATAGCCAGAAAATTCAAGATATACATTTCATTTGTCATAAAAATATCTCAAACATATAACATTTTAATCAAAATCGTTTGAACTGTTTTCAAGAAAATAAAAATTTTCGAAAAATTTTCCATGTAAAGAGTAGTTTAGGGTGTGGCTATTTTCTTCAAAATCTTTGTGTCACATCCTTGAAAGACATTAAACTTAAATTCCAACTTTTTAACCTATTTTTCGTTTTTGGGTCTCAAAACATATATTTCCAGTGAAATCTCAACATCGAATTTTTGGGTGGAATACAATACTTCCCCTACTTACCAGTAAAGAAAGTAAAAATTTCTAGCAATTTCTTCTTCAAATCCAAAATAATAATAAATACAATTTCTAACTGTGTTGTTATAAAATACTTTCTTTGATGCTCTCTAAGTGAATTAAAATAAGAAAACAATGTAAAATTAAAGTTGTAAATCTAATAGAAGAATTTCTGTGTTTATAAGAAAAGACAGATGTGACTCAATTTCATGCTGTAATCATTACCTCAAAATCATAAAATGTCCCTCTACTTTGGCACCCTTGTACCTCATCCTTCACTTGTGGAAATGGCCACCTTGTTCATATTCAAAAAATAAATTTAAACTCTATGATAACCGACACTCTACTACCAAAGTAAGATTTAGTTACTTACTGCATTTATCTGAAGACCAATAAAAAATAAAAGATGATGTAATTAGATAATATTTTTAAAAAAGGTTATTACCATTTCACAGGCACCCCTTATCACACCTGTTAAAATATTTGCATACTTCAAGTTTAAGCAATGATCTGGAAGTTCAACGAATTCCGTTAAAGGGTTGACATCAAACTGAAGTGAAAATTCATCTCCAGCTGGACTCCAGTTTGTTATGTTTGGGGATACTCCAAGAAATAATCGAAATCCCATCTGTAACATCACAAAGTAGCAAATGTGGACATTGATTGTAATGCTGTAGGGAAGTGACTGGTGTTCTGTAAGCGGCAGTGAGGGCATGGCCTAAGTGGCTAAAATGTTACCAACCCAGGAAACATGCAGACACTATTACTCAACACTGTTAAGAAATGATGAGAATAAGAATAGTAACTAGCAGTTCCCACATATGTTTTAATAACAGCAATAAGTTGCACACATAGTTTTTGAGTTGACAAGATAACATACTTACTGTGGATTTCAGTGTTGCACTGTTAGTGACATCCACTTAGGCTATGCCCTTGCTGCTGCTAACAGAAGATTAGCCGCTTTCCTGCACGATAATCTATTTCATTCAATTTCATACATATAAGTAGATATTTCATGTTTTTAGACATTCCGCAGCATGATGTACCTGGATTTTATCTGCAGTATCTCTAAAATCATAACATCTTCCCGAGCCTGTGCGAGCCAAGAAGTCCTCTATCAATCTTATACCAATGTTGTATCCCATTCTCTCCAACTGTTTGTTTACATCATCTACATTTTCATAATCCTTTAACAGCTGTGATACTAATGCACCATATGTGAGGGTAAATAATTCCGAGTTCTGGAAAAAATAATAATAAAATAATTGTCCTTATCAATATTTTAAAATCACAAAAAATGCCTAAAAATTTCCTGTGTATATTGTCCGATGTCTGATTACCATGTTTTGAGTCGCTAAAGCACGGAAAAGTAAAAAGGAATTATTATTGATTGCATAACAAATGATTAGTAACAGAAAAGTAGAGGTTTAAATACTACAACCAGTACCTTACAATCATAACCTAAAAATATATGCAGCATCCTTTTCTATCATGTGTTAACGAGTTTCGGTTGCGGCTTCTCAACTTTCTGTGCATACTTACAACTTTTTTTGAATCTAAACGAGTTCCTTGTCTTGACATATTGCTTTAATTCGTTGGCACTTGTTCACCCAGGCTCTCCTACTTCTGTTGCTTTAAACACACCACTACTTGAGAAGCTAAAGTTTCATGCAACTGCTGAGCATAATTAAGATTATAATAAATGTTATTAACAAGCTGAATGACGGAGTTTTTTAATCAGCAAGGTTTTTTTCGAACATTTTATTGTTCAAACATCTGCTGCGATCATCGTTTGAGCTTTTGACGTATGCCTTGTTTTATTCATTCACGTTTGGTGTTTGGTCAAGGTAACTAGAGAAAGAGTGTTTGGTAATCAGTCCAGTAGGTATTCTATGCGGTCCAGTGAAGTGTTGCCAACCCATACTTAAAGAGATCAGCTAGATCGTTGTTCAAAATAAGCTAAAATGCCTAAATATGGACTGAGAAAAAAGCTAGAAAAAATATAACGATTTATTTAGCTGTGATTATTAGTTATCAATATTCTATAACAAATTAATAAGTAGATAGCGATAACCCTGAATACTCGAAACATATAAACAAACGTTCGGGTTTATCTCACGGCAGTGAAAACATGTTGTTGTAGTGTTTAACGCCCGCTTTTACTACTACGGCACCGCAGGCGGTGACACTGATGATACATGAAGATGGAGCACCGGTGGAATGAGATGGCGGGGGAAACCGGAGCACCCGGAGAAAACCCGCCCTGACGCCGCTTCGTCCACCACGAATACCACATGCGGGTCCCTGGGATCGAACCCGGGCCGCCTAGGTGGTAGGCGAGCGCGCTAACCGCTAGTGAAAACATGCACATGTAATCTCTAGTAGCCTACTATCAAAACAAAGGTAGTTTGTTCTCATTACGAATAAAGTAATTTGAATTCACTGTGTTTTTTCGTCTTTACAGGTGTGATTCTCAGTGTCTATTTTGCAGTTAAATCCCTCTCTCTCGCCCTCTTCCTCCCCTCTCTCTCGACCTCTTTCTCCCCTTTCTCTCGCCCTCTTTCTCCTTCTCTCCCTCTCTGTCACCGTCTCTTTCTCCCCCTCTCTCAGCATTATACATTGAAAATAAAATGTATAATAAATATATTTATGAGCAGGCATACATGATTACATAACTCTTTATAGAGAGTGTATTCCTTCCATATCGACCTCCTTGCCACTGTCATCGCCGTCATGCTGTTCTTCCTCCTCACTGGAATCGCTGTTGGAGCTATTACCAAGGTGGATAATCAGCTCATCCACACAATCGTCGATGATGTCGTCCAGTCGTCTGGCCTCTTCCAGTACTCTTTCCACGTGCGTTACACAGTTTTTCCACTTCTCAGATGTCACTTGTTTTACTGCTTCCCTTGTAAGCTGTTCCACTTCAGCCATGGTGAATGTCTTATTATGTCTTGCAACATAGCTCTTTACTTCTGCCCAGATTAGCTCAATAGGGTTGAAGTGACAATGATAAGGGGGCAGTCTGATGACATGGTGTCCATATTCTTTGTCAGTTCGTCAATAATATATTTTGGGTTGGGTTTGTTTTCCTTTATTAGCAGCAGCAATTCCCATTTTCTCATACCACTGTCACATGCTACATTATTACGGGTGAGCCACTCTAACATTTTCGCTTTGGTGTTGCTGTTAGTGGGTGCTTTATCTATCTGGACCGTGTGGTATGAGGCGTTATTCATAACAATCACGCTAGATTACGGATTGTCAGGGAGTAGCTGATCCTTAAACCATCTGTGGAAATGATCATGGTCCATGTCTTCATGATAATCACCAACTTTCTTCGATCTGAAGAGTAGCAGGGCGTCATCAACAAAACCATGGGACGTACCAGCATGACCAATAGTAAAGCGGCCACCTTTTCCTATAGGGCCTTTTGCGGTACTTTCAAGTGTACCGTAAGTGCACCCCTTTGCCACAATATGGCCGGCTTTGACCCAGGTTTCATCTAACCACACTATTTCCTTGAAGTTCTTGTTCTTCATTTCTCTTAAAAACAAAGCCCTTAGCGCTACAATATCTTATCTTTCTAATACAAGTTTTCTATTGTTTATTTGTTTAAATATTGAAGAGACTTTAGCTGGATTCAGAGAGTTCCACTCTACAAATGAACAAGTCTTACTTCTCAGTCAAGAAATCAAAGACTCCTTCAATAGAAAAGAAGATAATGTATCAGTTTTTATTGATTTCCAAAGTGCATTTGATTCTATATGCAGAACAAAACTGCTAAAGAAAGTAAAAAAAAAAAAATAGGGATACAAGATCCAATGTTTTCATAGCTATGTCATTTCCTAACACAATGCTTTATTGCTACCAGATATGGAAGAAATATATCTAAATATAAACAAGTACACCGCGGCTTACCACAAGGCGCAGTGCTCAGCGCTACACTTTTTAATATATTGTCGCCCATCGCACTATTGTCGGCACTACCGCAAAGGAGCCGAAGGGAAGAGACAGAGAATGGCCGCATTGTTGGGGCGCTTGCCGAAAGCGAGAAAGGGATAGAGACTTCTGGAATTTTCTGCCTTGTATTTCACCGCAAGAATAACTGAACTTTCCTTAAGTTTCCAGAATAGTGCCTGGGATTGTTGTTGTAGTGTTTAACGCCCGCTTTTACTACTACGGCACCGCAGGCGGTGACACTGATGATACATGGAATGAAGATGGAGCACCGGTGGAATGAGTTGGCGGGGGAAACCGGAGCGCCCGGAGAAAACCCGCCCTGACGCCGCTTCGTCCACCACGAATACCACATGCGGGTCCCTGGGATTGAACCCGGGCCACCTAGGTGGTAGGCGAGCGCACTAACCGCTCGGCCACGGCGCCGCCAGTGCCTGGGAGATATAAATAGCGGTAAAGTGTGAGAAGGGACAGTTTTTTTTTGTGTTACTAATTAGGAGCCGTGCTATTGGTGAATCGGTAAAAACTTTCTTGCTGTTGCACGAGTGTACAAAGTTACTGTTTACGGAAATAAAAGTGTTTCTTTATCTCGACTACATCTGTCTTCTTTACTTTACACCCACCAAAGTCACACTGGTGTCTGAAGTGGGATACGACGATGGAGGCTACATTGGTGAGCTTTTTACAAGAGCTGAAAGCAGAGATGAAGACGGCAAACGACAACCTCGCTGCCGAGCTGAAAGAGATGAAGACGGAGCTATCGGCGAAAATTGACGAGCAACTGGCTGGCGTGAGGGAGGATGTGAAAGAGCTCGGTGGAAAGGTGGAAGAGCTCGGTGGAAAGATGGAGGACCTCGGCCAACGCGTTGACGCCCTGGAGAATGTCGGGGAACGGCTTAGCGTTCTCGAAGGCAGGGTCGACGGTAGCGCCAAGGAGCTAAATGCAATGGTGGAAGGGATGCTTAGTGAAAAGCTCAAGAACTACAAGGCCGAGGCTCCAGCACGCGACACAACATCGACGCGCGTCAAACCACCGAAGTACGATGGCACGTCAACGTTTGAGGTCTTCCGCCGTCTATTCGACACAGTGGCCAAGCACAACAAATGGTCGCCAGAAGAAGAGGCCGCGCAGCCAGCCTCCAGGGACCAGCCGCAGAGGTGCTGAACGCCCGAGGACATCTGGGAGGCCCTGGAGAACCGGTTCGGAAACCACCGCTTAGCCGCAGCCTACCGCAGCCAACTGAAATCTAGGATGCAACTGCCAGTGGAGACGCTGCAGGAGTTCGCCCTGGCAATCGAACAGCTGGCCAGCAAAGCCTCCCCTCCGAATTCGTATCCCGAGAAGCCGCATATACCTTCGTCGACGGGGTACGCGATGCCGAGATACGTCAACGCCTGATGCTCGGCGACTACAAGACCATCCACGAGGCACTAACGGCCGCATTAAGGATGGAAGCGGCCAAAGTGACGGCTACCCCGACCTCGAAGACAAGGAGTGTCCGCTACGATGAAGACCGCAGACCAGTCCAGGGACGCCGACGAAGACCAGGGGGCGTGTGTTGGGGGTGTGGCCAGCCGGGACACCTGATGAGAGACTGCCGGCACCAAGAAGAGCAGCCGGAAAACGAGTAATGGCCGGCGTGGCGAGGGGCACGTCGGCGCCATCACCATCATCCCCTCGAGTGACACTGCGCGCCGTCAGCCGGCGGATGGATGACAGCCTCATCGCGGACGGTTGGGTCAGAGGGAAGCCGTGCCGCGTGCTTGTTGACACTGGAGCAGCCGTGACTGTCATCAGACCTGACGTAGCCAGGGGCTTGCCGTCGAGAAAACCCAGCCGACCGTACCAACTAGTGACGGCATCGGGTGACACCTTGCCTGTGGAGAGGGAGGCCCTGCTGCAGTTGACCTTGGGGCGAAGTGTCTTGCGTATTTGGGTGTTCGTCGCGGAGGTGGCTGAGGAGGTGATACTGGGACTGGATGCCCTCAGGAGCCACGAGGCGACGGTCGACATCGGCAAGAAGGTTCTGCGGCTTAAGGGAGAGGAAGTAATGCTCCGGCACCCCGAAGAACGCCTTGGAATCTGCAGGGTCATTCAGAACATGCTGCTGGACCGGAAGACGCATGTGCACGGGCTCTGTGTAGCCGGGACATTGTTGCCGTGGCGAGAGGAGGTGCCGGTGAGACTGCTCAACCCAACAGACACCGATCACGACGTCCAGGCCGGGACGGAGTTGGAGGCGTGCGAGCCCGTGGTCAGCGTAACACCAATAGACAAGACCCAGGAGCCGGTGCCGACGCAACACCTGGGGGCCCGGCTGGAAGGTTTACTGGAGAGGGCGGCCAACCACCTGACCGCTGAACAGAGAGAGAAGGTCCAACAACTGCTGAGACGATATCAGCGCGTCTTCAGCCAAGGCAGCAGCGATTACGGCCGCACGGACCGAATGCTTCACCACATCGACACCGGAGACGCCCGGCCTATTCGGCAACCACCTAGACGCGTTCCGTTGGCTAAACAAGCGGCGGTACGAGACATGCTGGAGGACATGAGAACCAAGGGAGTGATCGAAGAGTCTGACAGTCCTTGGTGTTCCCCTGTAGTTATGGTGAAGAAGAAGAATGGCGAGCTACGCTTCTGCGTAGATTACAGGAAGCTGAAAGCTGTCACCAGGAAGGACTGCTTCCCCTTACCCCGGATTGACGACACCCTGGACACGCTTGCTGGTGCGCAGTGGTTCTCAACCTTGGACCTGAAATCGGGTTACTGGCAGGTGGCTCTAGACCCGAGAGACAAGGAGAAGACCGCATTCTCGACAGGCCAAGGGCTTTGGCAGTTCACAGTTATGCCCTTTGGTCTCTGCAACGTACCAGCTACCTTCCAACGACTCATGGAGTCAGTAATGAGAGGATTGAGTTATGACGCCTGCCTGTTATACCTGGACGACATCATCATCGTCGCCAAGACATTCGAAGACCATCTTGACAAACTGAGCAAGGTGCTACAGAGACTGCAGGCGACCGGCTTGAAGCTGAACGCCAAGAAGTGCCAGCTCTTCCGCAGGGAAGTCAACTACTTGGGCCACATAGTCTCACCAACCGGAGTGGCCACGGATCCGGAGAAGACACAGGCCGTGAGAGATTGGCCTCGCCCAAAGGATAAGTGAGAACTGCGCAGTTTCCTTGGATTGTGCAGTTATTACCACTGCTTCATAAAGGGTTTCTCCAGCATCGCCAAACCCCTCACTCGCCTGACGGAAGAACATCGACCTTATGTGTGGACGGAGGACGCCGAAGGCGCTTTCCGGCAGCTGAAGAGGACGCTCTGCAGTGATCCTATTTTGGGATTCCCAAAACCAGGCGACGCCTCCATTGTGGACGCCGATGCCAGCGACCATTGCATTGGAGGCGTCCTATCCCAAGTCCAGAACGGCCACGAGCGGGTGATAGCCTACTATAGCAAGACGTTGTCCAAGGCAGAGAAGAACTACTGTGTCACCCGAGAGCTACTGGCGGTAGTGAAGACAATAATAACTGAACTTTCCTGAAGTTTCCAGAATAGTGCCTGGGAGATATAAATAGCGGTAAAGTGTGAGAAGGGACAGTTTTTTTTGTGTTACTAATTAGGAGCCGTGCTGTTGGTGAATTGGTAAAGACTATCTTGCTGTTGCAACGAGTGTACAAAGTTACTGTTTACGGAAATAAAAGTGTTTCTTTATCTCGACTACATCTGTCTTCTTTACTTTACACCCACCAAAGTCTTGTTAATGATCTGCCACAACAAATACAAGAATCAAGTGCGAAGTGTGCACTATTTGCTGATGACTTAGTAATGTGGACTTCAAAACCAAAAAACAAAAGTACAGAACAAGAAAAAACCATGCAACAATCCTTAAACAACCTACAAAAGTGGACCAAAGAAAATTTAATGACTGTTAATACAACAAAATCAAACTACCAAATCTTTTCACTAAGAAAAAAAACACAAAATGAAACTAAATTTTGAGGGTCAACAATTACCAGAAACAAAGCAAAGTATTTAGGAGTTACATTTGATACCAAACTTACATGGACCAAACAAATAGAAAATGTAATACAAAGAGCAGAGAGGTGCCTTTCACTGTTAAAACGTCTAACAGGAATGAAGTGGGGATGTTCCAGAGCAACTCTTAACACAACGTACAATGTGTATATAAAGTCATTATTTACTTACTGCAGCGAAGTTCTTGTAGTAACAGCAAACACAAAAAAGAAAATTCAAATCTTTCAAAACCAAAGTCTGAGACTAATTACAGGTGCTATCAAAACCACACCAATAGCAGCTATGGAAATACTAACCAACCAATACTCCATTGAATATGAAATAGAAAAAGCGGCTCTTATTCAACATGAAAAGTTGATCAGACTCCCATTCAATACATGGCACAAGAGAAATTTTACACATACACTAAAGACTCAGGAGAGCTTTCTTTCCAAAATTCAAGACATCAAGAAGAATGTATACCTTCCTAATTCAAAGGAAAACTTCATATCTAAAGTCAATCCGACACAAACATTAGACATCACATATTATTTACACCTGACAGAAGAAGTTAAGAAAGGTGATAATCCAACTCGTGTTCTAAAATTATTGGCATTAGAGACAATCCATACTAGATTTCCAGAACACGAATGGTTCCATATTTATACTGATGGATCATTGATATCAGACCGAGGTGGAGCAGGGGCTGGAGTCTCTTGTCACCTCTTTTCCTATTACAAATCTTTAAGTTATGGAACTACAAACTTTGATGGAGAAATTGAAGCAATCGAATGGCCCTACAAAATCTTTTGTATAGAATTTCATATTTTCATCAAGCAGTTATTCTCTCAGATTCCAGGGCAGCAATTATAGCAATTACTTCCAAGTTGTCATCAAAAAACCAAACAATTATAGAATGCTGGAAAATCCTTACCCATCTAACCGCACTTCAAAAACACCTAGTCTTCCAATGGATACCAGCTCATTGTGGACTGAGTGGTAATGAGAAAGCTGATTTTCTTGCAAAAAAGGGCACCGGCAATGTGCAGAAATCTATTGTTAATCTACCATTTTATGCAGCTAAAAGATTGGTCAACTCTGAATTCAAAAGAATTATTGCAAAATATTACTATGAAAAATCACAAAATAAAAGATGGGAACTACCAAACATTCACACAGTAATTCCTGAGTATCCTCGAAAAACAGCAGTTGCAAACTTCAGGTTGATTGCAGGACATGATTGTCTAGCAAAACATTTAAACAGAATTGGGGTACAGTCACCGCAATTGAAATCTTTACATTGTTAGTGCAAGGAAAATCCTTACGTAGACAATGTGCTCAGTTTGTTCTTCTCCCGCCACTATGCAAAGGAGCAGACGGAGCTGCAAATCACGTGATTCTTGAGTGCACAATAGCAGCTTGCTTCTATTAGCAGGCCAGGTCTCAGTCAGTCTCTGGTATTTGTACAGAGTGTTCTATTTCCAGTTAGTCGTCGTTATTAAATTTTTAACCTGAGTGCTATTTTTAAAGTTGTGTATTTCTCATTATAATACAAATAATGGGACGCAAGAAGCTCACTTCTGAGGAGAAGACTCGTGCTTTAACTCTATTTGAAGTAGGTACCTCTGTAATTCGTGTAGCTGCCGATCTAAAGGTTTCAAGACAAGCTATTTATGACCTAAAAACAGCAGCAGCATCTTTTCCACATGGCAACACACCAAGACGAAAAATCGACTCAGGTGGTAAAAGAAAGACTTCAACAAGAACTGATGGCCTGCTAAAACGTGAAGTGATGGCTGATCCATGGATTACAGCGGGAGGGTTAAAGAAGAAACACCCAGATCTTCTCAACAATGTTGCAATAAGGACCATTCAGCATCGACTTCAAAAAGACTTAAGTTTACCAAGTCGGTGTGCAGTCAAGAAGTCTCTTCTGACTAAAGCTATGAAGAAGAAAAGGATACATTTTTGCAAGACATATCAGCATTGGACATCAGAGGACTGGCGTAAAGTAATGTTTTCTGATGAAAGCACTTTCAAACTGGTCAGAGGAAAGTCCAAAATGGTGAGGAGGCCAAAAAATGTGTCACGATATGATCCAAAGTTTACTGTCAAAACTGTTAAACATCCAGAAAGTGTGATGGTATGGGGTTCTTGTAGTGGTAATTATGGTAGAGGTGGCTTGTACTTTCTCCCAAAGAATATCACAATGAAGGGAAGTAACTATTTAGAAGTGTTACAACAGCATTTGTTCACATTTTGGCCGATTCACCAGTGTCAGTACTTCATGCATGATGGTGCCCCTGCACATAGGACAAAGATGGTTCAAAAGCTCCTGAAAGATAATAATATACCTGTACTTCAATGGCCTGGCAACTCCCCATAGAAAATGCTTGGAATCAAATGAAAAATAAAATAGAAGAGCTGCAACCATCAAGTATTAAGGAGCTACAGGAAGTGTTGAAGAAGTTGTGGGTGGAAATGGACAAAAAATATTTTGAATATCTAGCAGACTCAATGCCTAGGAGACTCCTGAAAGTCATAAAAGTTAAGGGAAATATGACCAAGTACTAATTGTATGCAGAAGTTAAAAATAAAACCATGTAAAGTCGGAATTTGTTGTTTTTATTACCTTGTAAAGATTTCCATTGCAGCGACTGTATATTCTTCACCACTCTGTCCCCTATGTGATCTGCAAGAGGAAATGGACGGAGACCACCTTCAAATATGCCCGGCCACTTGTAGTGCCCCAACCATCAGTGAAAAATATTGGAGAGCAAGAGGACTAATGGCTTCATTGTCAGAAATCCAGCATTAGCTAACAACAACATTTTTTTAAATTCGAATCTCAGATCATGGAGGACTTAGTTCAGAGAGCTAAGGCTTTCCTCAAATAACTCTGCTTCTTTAGGAGAAGAGAAAAGCCTACATGTGGTAGGATGCTCCTTTTGAGTGTAATACCCATAGATATGCCTTTTTATGGCATCTGACTGGAAACTGTCCAGTTGCATAGCTGGAGATGCTCTTGGTCTCTCTTTCCCAGGAGTTACAATTTTCGATGGACCTGCTTGTAGCTGCTTCTCTTTACAGATTCCTGAAACAGTCGCCTCACTTATTTTAAGAGCACACAGAGTTCTTTTTCTCACTTGGTTGAAAGGAATAACAGGTTCTTTGTGAACAAGCATGTTCTCCTCCTCCTGTTTGAAAAATTCCCAAAGAGAACTCAGAAATTCTCTAGCTTGGCTGTGCAATGTAAAGCCTCTACGTTCACTGCCACATGCATCAACTCTTGTTTCCATAACAATGCATTTTAATATAAAAGTGTTAATGAAGTAGGCTAACAACACCTATGCAACTGAACATCCAAAGAAGTTCCTGACCTGAGCAGTAAACTATTTATCAGTCCGGCTAATGTGGCAACCTTTATTTACGTTTCCACAGCAATGACCTTCCCCTCTTACCCTTAACCCCCCTTGCTTGACTGCTGCCATGTATCTTCTTTTAAAAATTAGACTCTATAACTTTTGACAATAAAAGATCAATTAATATTATCTGATTGCAAGCTTCCAACATGTGCCCCCCTCCCCCCTCCCCTGGAAAAAAGTCTGCCAATGCCCATGAGTGCAAGTAGTGCATAAATGCTGAAAATGAAAAAGTAATATCAGGTTGATCTAAGGATAATAACAGTGAAATAGATATGGATAAAAACTTAAGTTAAAACTATAAAGATACAAGATCATAAGTATATTCTGTAACTGTAAGTGGTAATTAAGCTAATGCAATTAAATACATCCAATGAAATTTGGTGAAATGATATATAAAAAGACTACAGAGAAATCTATAAAACTGTTTGAAAGTCCATTTTAATCAATTCAAAGACACGTAGAGTTAAAAGTTACATTCCATATTAGGACTCATATTCATGTATGTGGCTTTCATGTAACTGTTTTCTTAACGGGCACCAGTTTTACAATGTGGCAGTTACATCACCCGACTTAAACCCCCATTTTGCAAGGGGGACCACACCTATCGTTGGTCAACAAACATTGCTCCAACACGAGAAAATGTTACGACTGCCAAACTCTAAATGGACAAAAGAGAACCTCCCCCCTTCAATCCTTAAAACTCATAGTAGTTTCCTAGAAAAGGTAACACAGATTAAATCCAAATTGAACATTCCTAACACCAGAGAAAATCTACTTATTAGAGAAAATCCATTGGAATTATTGCAACCTACCTTCAATTTGGAATTAATAGAGGAAATAAGTAAATCAGACACACCAAAAGAAATACAAAAACTTCTAGCTCTGGAAACAATCAATACTAGGTATCCCACAGAAGAATGGCTGCACATATATACTGATGGATCCTCGAAGGAAAACCTTACTGGAGCTGGAGTTACATGTTCACATTTTTCCTTTTATCATTCTGTTGGCAGAGACACAACAAATTATGATGGAGAAATAGAGGCTATATACATTGCTCTCCGACAATTATTAAATCTTCCCTTAAATAAATTTAACAAGGCAGTAATTCTTTCGGATTCTAAAGCTGCAATTCAGGGAATATGTTCAAATACTACAAAGAAGTCAACAAAAATTAGAGAATGCTACAAAATGTTAACACAACTCCAAAAAGTTAATAAGACTGTTCATCTCCAATGGATTCCAGCACACTGTGGAGTCATGGGGAACGAAGCTGCAGACTCACTTGCAAAGAAAGCCACAACAATAACACAAAAGTCTAAATTCAATTTCTCATATTCCTCAATAAAACGCTTGATCATTAAAAATTTTTGTCATTCATACCTACAAGAAATAGAAACAAATGCCAAAGATAAAAAATGGATTACACTACTTTCCAATCCAGATATAATCCCCCAGAGACCAAGGAAAACAGCTGTTGCAGCCTTCCGACTATTGACAAATCATGACTGCTTGGCAAGTCATCTCTACAGAATAGGTATCTCAGCCTCACCGATATGTGTCCTGTGTAACGATCCAGCAGAAATGAATGAAGAACACTTGAAGACCTGTGAAGCATTAAGATCAGAAGAAACTACAGTTCAAAAGTATTGGAAAGCACGAATGCTAATGGCTTCATTGCCAGATGCAAGGCACTAGAAAACAACAACAACAACATTCCATATTAGAATTCTGCTACAAAGGATAATAATAAAAGGGGTCAGTACTGGTTTGAATAAGAGAACTTAAAGAAAGCTGAAAACTAAAAAATAAAAAAAAATAATGAATGATGGTGATAGTGAAATCCTTAAAGTTCACAGATTTACTAGAAAAGTGCCTATAGTTGAAGATGCAGTATAATTTAGATGTCTGCAAACACTACTGGTTACATTCAGTTATTCTCTCAGATTCCAGGGCAGCAATTATAGCAATTATTTCCAAGTTTTCACCAAAAAACCAAACAATTATAGAATGTTGGAAAATCCTTACCCATCTAACAGCACTTCAAAAACACCGTCTTCCAATGGATACCAGCTCACTGTGGACTGAATGGTAATGAGAAAGCTGATTTTCTTGCAAAAAAGGGTACCAGTGGTGTACAAAAATCTATAGTTAATCTACCATTTTATGCAGCTAAAAGATTAGTCAACTCTGAATTCAAAAAAATTATTCAAAATATTACTATGAAAAATCAAAGAATAAAAGATGGGAACTACCAAACATTCAAACAGTAATTCCTGAGTATCCTCGAAAAACAGCAGTTGCAACCTTCAGGTTGATTACAGGAAATGATTGTCTGGCAAAACATTTAAACAGAATTGGGATATATTCTTCACCACTCTGTCCTCTATGTGATCTGCAAGAGGAAATGGATCAAGACCACCTTCAAATATGCCCGGCCACTTCTAGTGCCCCATACATCAGTAAAAAATATTGGAGAGCAGGAGGATTAATGACTTCATTGTCAGAAATCCAGCATTAGCTAACAACAACAACAACATTCAGATGCAAATGCTCCCAGGCAGGTAATGCACATATATTTCTAGTCTGGTTTCAAGGTTTATTGATAAATCTTTTTAGTGTAAGAACTGTTTTAAATATGGACATTCGATTAAACGAGTTTACGTCTATTGTAGTGAAGTACACCCAATAGCATTCTACAGGACAGAGCAGATGATTCATATTAATTGTGTCCTTGATCATAAAGAAATCAATTTGAAGCTTAAATCTTAGGAAAATTCCAACAATTGAGAGTACCTAGGTTTGAAGCTAGTCCATTTCAAGTTCTCTTGCTCTAAAATAACAATTTAAATATATATCTATGAGCATTATACATTTTTCGGATACATAAAATCCCTAATCCTGTTTATATTAAAAAAAATTGCAAAGGTATTAAAAAGCCAGATGGTAGGTTCAAGATAGTAACAAAGCCATAAACAGAATGAAGAAAGCTGTTAGAAATTTTTGCAAGGAAAGGACTTAAAAATATTATGTATTTATGCATAAAAACCCAAGTAGCAGAACAAAGTAAAATGAAAAAATGGTATAACTTTAGTATCTCTTTTACTCCTTAATCTAAATAAATAGTATGTAATAATTTCAGGAATTCTCCTTCATGCAAGTGCATGCATGCATGCACACACACACACACACACATGTACACGCACAAGCACACACACACCATGCACACCACGTACAAGACACACACACAAAGGCAACACTTAAAAGAATGGTACCATACTTATTGTTTATGCAATCCTAACAGTAAGACACCTTATTATGACATAAATTGTGCAAAATTACTCTAATTGTTGCTCCAGTGCCAGAAAATGAATGATGTAATTGTTATGGCAACAAGACAGCAATGAGGTCACCACTGCCACATCAATTTTCTCCAATGTGCATGTAAGAAAACCTGATATCATCACTCTCACAAGTGCAGCAACATTTAGACACAAGAATTACCTCATTAAATTTATTTTAAAACAAAAACCAACAGCAATAAACTCTCAGCACCTTTGGCTTCATTCAAAATATGAAGTGGAATAAAATCCATATTTCAATAGGTTTATCATTACCTTCCAATTTCCTCTATAAGTGTTGAAACACGTGAATCAATATCTGTTTAGTAATCATATTACATCATTCATCTGTTATCTCTGATACATTATAATTTTTCATTTAGCAAATTTTTTTTTTTTTTTTTTACGTATTTTAATTATAAATAACTTTGACAGTGGAAGGTACATGAGGATCGACTACGCAAGTATAACTTCAATGCTAAAATTGCGTAAAACATATTATATGTAACATGTGTATTATTGTTCATTGTTACACTTGTAAAAATTACCACATGAGTGAAAGTGAATGGGCTAAACATATAGTTGTGTCACAATCAAATTACACACATAAATAACTATTGTGACACAAGTGTTCAGCAATCTCAAATTAATACAGCAACAATTGAGGTATGGTACAAGTGCAATTTCAGTGTCAGCACCTTCTTTTATATAGAACCCATAGAAAACCAGAAAGCTCCTCCTGTCACCAGTTGTCTGAAAGTGCCAATATTATTCTAATTTACATGTGACATAAGTGCTGTCAACTGCCCAGTATTGCGAAGGGGGCTGCAGCCCCCCCTTGGAAATTAATGTTGTTAATGTGCAGTCAGTTACTGGCTATTAGACTATTTGATGTAAGGAAAAATTTTTTATCTAGCACTAATTAATATGGTTATCTGCAACATATATTATAACTTCTGACAACAAAATAATTAATTAATATTTTTTAATTGCAAACTTCCAACATGCTGCCCCTCCCCCCTTGGAAAAATGTCTGCCGATGCCCATGGACCCATCTGACTTGTGAGCCCATCAACTGCAGTATGGTTAAATCATTCAAGTTCATATTATGAATCACTCTCTCACTATCTACATTGTATCTGGTATTCAAAAAATCCAGGACAAAACTAGTCCTTATTGGGGGACCAGAATATAATTTTAAAAAGCGGGAATATGGTCCCTTTAGTAGTATGGAAGGCAATAGTATCACTTTCAAACCTAAAGATTATGATTATTTATCCATTGCTGACAATAGCATACTTCAATATAATTTTTAAGAGATATTTCACCACCTTTTGTTAATATAAATTATGTATCTTCTATGTCTAACTTCAGAAGCTATTAATAGTGAATACTCTTGACCTAAATAGCAAAGTCCATATTAGTGAAATAATGTATATAATATATAACCATAAATTCGTGGGTTTCAGATTAAATTATTTGAAAAATGATACAAAATCTTTATGAAAATTGCCTACAAAATGACTAAAGGAGTATTCAGAAAAAGTTCTAATGCTTTAGTGTAAATTCTAAATATTCTAATTTTGAAACATATGATCCAAGAACTAACTAGCTACAGACCAATAGCCCTTTCAAGTGTATGATGCAATGTCTTTGAGTATGTTATTGCTAATAGATTACTATTTTACTTGGAAAGATACAACTTTTAGGGCCGCTCTGTGGCCAAGTGGTTAGACCATTCGCCTACTACCTAGGTGGCCTGGGTTTGATCCCAGGGACTCACATATGGTATTGGGGTGGACAAAGTGGTGCCTGGGCAGGTTTTCTCCAGGTTCCCTGGTTTCTCCCACCATTCATTCCACCAATTGCTCCATCATCACCTTTCCAATCATCAATTTTACCTGCATTTCATATCATCCTCTTCCTCACTCTCATATCTGGTGCTTGGCTGACCACTAACTTCCAGGTCTTCACTCTGTCCAGTCCATAGGTTCCTCTGCTCGCCAACATGTGTCCGCCCTAGGCACTGGCTAGTAAGTCCTAGGGGGTGTAAGTCCTACATAAGAGGAGGTTAATCAGGTAAAGGAGATACAACTTTGGCCAAAGAGTTTTAGCACTATAGATATCTTCTGTAAAGTCGTTTAGCCAATTTAATTTTAAAAGTTCATGACAATTTTAACACTCGGTTACTGTCCTTGTATCCTAGAGATACACAGTAACTTCTTTTCATGACCACAAGCTCGACCGTAGTGTGACCTGACGCTCCTGTCACCTATCTTCCTAACTCGCAGTGAGACAAACAATAGTGTAGTGTCATCCCTTGAGAAATGAAGGTCGTTCTTATCAGCGGGCTGTGTATCTCACAGATACGACGACAGCAAATTCGTAAGTATTCTTTTTCTATCTATATTTGGCTTTTTTCTCATTATTCAGTTTTTTATATAGTTTTATAAAAACCACTAGCTTTTCCGTTTTGTTACAAAAGTATATTTTCTTAAAAAAATACTGGCACATGTATCTCTGAGATACAAGGACAGTATTTATGTAGTTATTTTTTCATTCTTGCTCTTCCATTTGTTTCACTCAAAAATGCCCTGAATATTATTTCTAATTAGCTATATGCTAGTAGAATACTCTGTTATATTTTTCTAAATTACAGGAACAGGATGGCATCAAAAAAGGAAGTTTTTGACGAAAATAATCCCAGTGATGTAGCAGATGATCACTTGATTAGGCGATCACTTATGCCTCGTTTACCTCGGTCAATTTCTGGAAGGCTTCGTGAAATTTCATCTAGAGGGCAACAAACCAGCATTCCTCATGTCAACCCTCCGAGCATTGAAGTTGCCAGTAGAAAACGTTGTTAATCCTGTTGGACCACAAAAACAACGAGACTGACAAAGTCTTGTGGGCAGTATTTGTGCCTTCAACATTGTGCCTTTGTTTGTATTGATGAGTGTGACACAGAAGTTTCAGAGAACGAAGAAGACTGTGACTAGTTTGATGAAGAAACTGTTTCTTTAAAATGTATTATTACTGTGTGTTTCTAAAAGTGTAAAGCAAGTTTATAATTCTCCTTTTCTAACTTCATAAGAATCTTTTTCTATTTTGTTTTACTAACTTTTACTTATAAATATGTAGGCTTTTGGTTAATAAAATGCTAAACCAACATTTACTATTATTTATATATTACCTTTCCTCAAAACACTAGTGTAAATAGTGGATTTATTATGAAATTTATATCATGTATCTCACAGATACAATGATAGCAATGGCGTAAGTTTTTTGAGGACAGTATTCGAATGTTAAAGATAATAAGTGCACATTAGCAGCTAGCCTGGGAAGCAGTTCTGCATATAATTCAATTCAAATTAAGATACTACTACTACTGTCTTTTACAGCCCCTTTTGGGCTTTTGTCTCCCTCAATTTTTGCTTCCGTTTCTCTCTGTCTTTCCTCCTCCATATTAAAACTACCAATATCTGTAGAACATTTCTTCTTATAACATCCTCCAATTAATTTTTTGGTCTCCCTTTAGGTCTTGTGCTGTAGAATTCCCCATTTGAAACCTTTTTTGAGGTTCATTTATCTTCCATCCTTTGAACAAGTCTTGCCCAACTTAACCGACTTATCCTGATTTCTTGTACAATGTTACTCTCTTTATATACACCCTAAGACAAAAAAATGAGCAGACTCTGAAAGCGTATATTTGTCTAAGTGCAACCACTCGGCCATCTGCTCACATTGAATAGTTGAGACTCAATATGAGAAATGACAACAGAACCATGCTAAAGACACCATTGTAAACTGGCCGCGGAAACGTGGGCTTAGACAAATATGCACTTCCAGATTCTGCTCATTCTTTTTGTCTTAGGGTGTATATGTGTTGTATAATTCTGTTATACCTTTTTCGCCATACTTCATTCACTTTAAGTGCTCCATTTATTCTTCTAAGTATTTTCGTTACAAATATTAATAGTTTTTCTTCCATGGTTTGGGTTGTCCAGACCTCACTATCATATCGTCGTTGAAGAAGTGACACCTCATATCTGCTTTTGGTCAAGTTTACAGAAGAAACAAAATGCACCTTTTAGCTCAGAAAATGATAGCTGTTAAGATGTTAATAATACTAATGCTATTCTTATCTACCTATTAATCCATTCTGCCAATAATTTTTATATTTTGGATATTGTTTTTTGTTTTAGTGTGGTGCGGTTTTTTATTATTATGTCTTTACACATCAGCAGGAAAAGATTCTTTACATAGCATACCGGAGATAATGTTCTTACTGAATGTAGAAATAGGAAGTGATAGCAGACGCGACTCTTATCTACAGGGTTGTGGTTACAGAATGGAATGCATAAATCAACGTTCCTTTTATCACAACATATTTATTCGTTAATTTACACTTTTAGCACCATATTAATTAATCAACAATCTTCACAGTTTGGTAGAATCTACACTGTATAAAGGTTTGGGTGAAAGTTACATGTTCACGCGCTATCAAAAAAAACACATCCTTTCAACTTGAGCTCACAGACGCTAATGAAACTAATCCTTTGGCGTCTTCCTGACGCAACACCGCCATTCTTTTGTATTCATCCGCGCAACAGTTCTCATTGGTTGAACACGAAGTGACAAGAAAACATTGGCTATCTTGAATATTGAAAAATAAGTCCCTGATACACCCAAATTAAAAGAATTAGAAATTTACACACTCTTACAAAAATATTTACATGAACGATTTTCTATTGATCAATATTCTGTCTCATATGCCCCTTGTTTTGTTTTTCAAGTTGTCACCTTATTTACAATCTTGAAACACAATACAATACTTCTCCCTACTCCTATGATTCAATCACTTTGTACAATATTTTTTTTTTTTTTTTTTTTTTTTTTTACAGTCTTCTTCACTGTTTGTCTTTGTCTTTTGTTTTGACATGATACAGCATGTCTTTATAAATTTCACACATTCGATTACTACACAATACATTCAGTTATTATACAATACATATTCAGTTATTGTACAACACATTTAGTTATTACACAACATGTCCAATTATTATACAATACATATTCAGTTATTGTACAACACATTTAGTTATTACACAACATGTCCAATTATTATACAATACATATTCAGTTATTGTACAATATATCCTGCTATCATACCACATATGTTCTGTTATTATGCAATACATATTCAGTTATTACACAATACACATTCAGTTTTTGCATAACGCATTTAGTTATTACTCAACATATTCAGTTATTACACAATATATTCAGTTATTGTACAACACATATTCAGTTCTTATACAACACATACTCAGTTATTGTACATTTGACATTGACACAAATATAATTTAAGTGTATCATGGTTTATTATGTGGTTTTTGACTTGTATTCATTGCTATGAGGAGAGAAAAACAGGATACAAATTTTGAGCTAATGATTATGATCATGTTTATGGCAATATTTTATTCAGTTCTTTGCCTTCTTTGTCTTATAAGCTTGTTATGTATGGGCAGGTTGTTGAGTCGGTTCTTAAACTCTGATGTTACTAATGGTACTAATTTTCTTAATTGGATTATTATTCATTGTTGTTTGGTTCAACATTTCTTCGAGCTTAGCATTGGCTATATTCATCTTAATTCATGGGCATTGTTTTTCTGGTTATAGTTTTCCTCACTTCACCAATTGTCACTTCTTGGTCTCTTATTTCTATAAGAGAAAACTTCTATATTTATAATTATTCTGTAATTGTATTATTTTTCTTCTCAATTTACCCTCGACATCTTTGTGTCGAAATATTATATCTTTTTCATCATAATTGATTCATTTTTATTTTTGTCCCTGACATCCTTATGTCAAAAACATATTATCTTCCGTCGCTATGATTCATTTCTTTAATGACAATCAGTGTCCTCGTCTGTTTTTGTTGACAATGCTCTTTGTGGTCGATATAGCCAATGACTATGTTGATTTTCTTCCTTGTTGTAATTCCTAATCTGAACATAATTTTCTATAAGTAACCCATTAAAAATTGTTATCTTCTTTCATCTCTACTACTCCTGCCTTACACATTCGTTGGCAAAGACTATTTGGTCCTTTCTTTGTATGGCTTCAATTTATTTTTATGGTATCTTCCTACCAACTTGCCATTTGTATTCTGTAGCTCATACGTGTGGTCACCCAGCTGTTTTGTTATGACCAGTGGTTCCATCTCTCTCTTCGTGTAGCCATCATGGTGTCGATGTCAATTGTAAGTTGCTGAGATTTCGTTGTTTGTCATCCACTCGGTTGGGATGAACTTAGTTATTGTAATTTCCCTGAGTGTTGGTGGTGGTTGTTGTTTCTGTATTTTGTGCAGCATCTGCCCTATTTGGCACATTTTCATCTACTTCCTGCTGTCTTATGTTGCCAGTGTACCATTGGTCTCTGCCCCTTTGGCGTGAACCTCTGTCGTATGACGGTCTGTGGTTATTCAAGTGTTCCCTACTGAATCGTATGTGATTCACTTGATGGGTATGGTCTCCTGGTCTTCCACGATCATATGTATATGTTCTGTATCTCGATTCACCATTCGGTATCATGTCGTGGTACCGCTGTCTTGTGTTCTCCATCCTCTCGCCATGATTATGTGGTTGTGGGAAATGGTGTGCCCCTCTCCCCCTTTCATGGGTGCTCCTAGTATTTCTATTTTCTCCCTCACTCTGGTTGTTCGTAGCCGTGTTCCGGTTTAGGATGGGTGAGTTTGGGTGACCGTTCCTATGTCTATGCTCATTAGGCCGACCGTTTTGTGTTTCGAAGGCTGTCAGCAATTCTATCATATCTGCAAAATCTACTGGCCTCGCAACAATTAACCCTGTTCTCACTGTGTCTGGGAAATGTCTTGTTATGCTGGTAATTAGTTCTGCCTCCGACAAGTTGGGGTCTAATAGCTTTCCTTTGTTGGCTACTTTCATAAAATAATCGACTAGCGACAACCCTTTGGTTGGATCGTATCTACCTGTCGCTAGCTCTACCCTAGTTTGGTTTTGTTTAGCTGGGCCCCAATACCTTGATAGGAATAAATTTCTGAATGAGCTATACGACTCATGACCAGCTAGTGTTAACCTGAGCCATTCTAACGCCTTGTTTTTTAAGCTTTTCTTAACTATCATCATCCTAAGCTCATTTGGTATCCTTTTCACTTTAAAATATTCTTCCATCTCTTTAACAAAGAGTTTTGGATCGTCTCCCTTCTCCTCGTCAAATGTAGGTGGTGTGATTTCATGTAATATGCTGTTGGTGTAGCATGTGTTATGTGTTGTGTCATTGTTTGGTTGTGAACCTCTTTTTCTGTATGGTGAGTCAACATTTTGTACATTATTCAAACAACTCTCATCTTGTACATTACTTACATCTAAATCATCTTGTCTTTGTAATGCCTTCACAACATCATTTACATTAGCCAAACTTTCTTTCCCTTTTTTCATTTCTTCACAAATTGATTTTAAATCATTTTTTATTTCTAAGTGGCTTTGTTTCATATCATTTATAGCATCCTGTTGTGAAAGCATCACATCATTCATTGTCTTAATTTTAGGAATTACAATTTGTTCTACAGTTTCATTAATAATGTCTTTCTTTACTACCTCAATCTCTTTCCTTAATTCCTCAGTTATTTCTGCTTTTACATTTGTAATCTTACAGTCCACACTTGTATTACATTCTGTTATTTCATCCCTACATCTAGCAATTTCTCCTTCTAACACAATCTTGTTCTCTCTCATTTCTGATTCTATCTTTCCCATCCTATCTCCTACGATTTCTATCCTAGCTTCTAAGGCTTCCTTTGTTTCATTTAAGTTTTTATGTACTAATTTTAAATTAGTTTCCATTACTTTCATATTTTCTTTACACTCCTGTCTTCCTAATTCTATTTTCTGTTCTAGGTTCTGTCTTCCTAATTCCATTTTCTGTTCTAAGCTCTGTCTCACTTCCTCCATTTTCTGACCTAAACTTTGTTCTATGTCCTGTTTTAATTCTGCATTATTTTGCTCCATTTTCTGACCTAATTCTATCTTATTTTGTTCTAGTTTCTGACCTAAACTTTGTTCTATGTCCTGTCTCAATTCTGCCTTGTTTTGTTCCATTTTTTGTTCTAGTCTTTCAAACATCATCATCATTAACCTTTGGTCTTTGCTTATTTCCACCTGTTCCTCACTTTCTAATTCTACCTGATAACTAGGCCTATCTGCCCCTTCCCCCACTCCTGTTTCTATCTCTTTTCGCGACATTTTAATTTCTTTATTCAATTCATTTAAGGTTAAAAGTCCCACTATTTTGCCACTTCTTAGTAGCATAAAAAATGGAAATAAAATGTATGTAAAAACAAAAATTTTTGGATCCTACTTTCTTTTCCGTTGGTTCTTCGTCCAGTTATTTACGTCTCCTGGGTAGTTGGCTTCGCTAGATGATCTCCGTTGTTTTTCCCACGTTGATTCTCCGTGTATCGATGATATCAAACGATGTTTAATGGCGTCTTTTTCCTGCGCGATGGGATGGCGTCATTTGATGTTAACACTTCGTACTCGTAATTTTGCATTCCATTCTAAATTCGCGCTCCACGTTGGGTAAGCCATTTTGGTGCGGATTTTATAATATTGTCTTTACCTAGCAGCGGGAATATAGCAGCAGGAATAATGTTTTTACTGAATGATGCAATAGTTTGATAGCAGACGCTACTCTTATCTTCAGGGTTGTGGTTACAGAATGGAATGCATAAATCAATGTTCCTTTTATCACAACATATTTATTCGTTAATTTACACTTTTAGCACCATATTAATTAATCAACAATCTTCACAGTTTGGTAGAATCTACACTGTATAAAGGTTTGGGTGAAAGTTACATGTTCACGCGCTATCAAAAAAAAACACATCCTTTCAACTTGAGCTCACAGACGCTAATGAAACTAATCCTTTGGCGTCTTCCTGACGCAACACCGCCATTCTTTTGTATTCATCCGCGCAACAGTTCTCATTGGTTGAACACGAAGTGACAAGAAAACATTGGCTATCTTGAATATTGAAAAATAAGTCCCTGATACACCCAAATTAAAAGAATTAGAAATTTACACACTCTTACAAAAATATTTACATGAACGATTTTCTATTGATCAATATTCTGTCTCAAGTGTAATTATGTGTTTGCACTATAGAAAACATTCTTACATATTGCAGATACTTGTTTTTACTGCCATATTATTAGGGATCAAGAATTATGTAGTTTAATTATATTTTTAATAATAATTATTATTTATTTATATATCAAATTTCAAAATTTACACATCTTTCTGTGCCTAAAGAATCTTTTTTCTCCACTCATCCCTATCTATCCATACAATTTCTTTCATGCTCTCATTCCAGTTCTTATTTCCTACATCCATGAGTTTCCAGATCTTCCTTTTCTTCTCCTCCTCTTTTCTTCTTCTCCTCCTCTTTCCTTCTCCTCCTCTTTCCTTCTTCTCCTCCTCTATCCTTCTTCTCCTCCTCTATCCTTCTTCTACTCCTCTTTCCTTCTTCTCCTCCTCTTTCCTTCTTCTCCTCCTCTTTCCTTCTTCTCCTCCTCTTTTCTTCTTCTCCACCTCTTTCCTTCTTCTCCTCCTCTTTCCTTCTTCTCCTCCTTCTTCTCCTCCTCCTTCTTCTCCTCCTCCTTCTTCTCCTCCTCCTTCTTCTCCTCCTCCTTCTTCTCCTCCTCCTTCTTCTCCTTCTTCTTCTTCTCCTTCTTCTTCTCCTTCTTCTTCTTCTTCTCCTTCTTCTTCTTCTTCTTCTTCTTCTTCTTCTTCTTCTTCTTCTTCTTCTTCTTCTTCCTTTCTTCTTCTTGTCTTCCAGGTGGAATCCATTACAAAATCTTTCTCGGTAATCTATATTTATTCTTCTAATATGTCCATACCAACTCAGCTGTTTATATCTTACATAGCCAATATGGAGTTATTATTATTAATTTTTTCTCTTATAATATTATTTCTTATTTTTTCCAATCTTGAACATCGCCTTCTTAGCCGATCCATTTCCATCGACATAAATTTTAATTATTATTTATTTAAGCCAACAAGCCTATTGCTGGCATTTTTAAATACACAAGCCGTATGTGGGAAGAAGTGTGAATCAGCTGGGGAGTTTAATGTGGTACTGGCAAATTGGCCATGGTAGCTTAGTGGTTAAAGCAGCCACTCAATAAATGGAAGATCCGTGGTTCAAATCCCGGCTATGGCATTGAATTTTTCAGTTCCTGATTCCACTTCTTAAATAAGTTTTAAAGCTAAATTTTTGTTAAATTTTCGTTTCAGCTCCATATGTGATAGTAGTTTTCACAGTTTAGCCTTGATGTTATAATTTTACCCGTATTGATTCTGTTCTTAATGTTATTTTCCTGTTCATCTTCTATATCTATATTTACTTTCTTTACTGGTAAGTAGAAGTATTGCATTCCACCCAAAAATTTGATGTCGAGATTTCACCAGAAATATATGTTTTGAGACCCCCTGAATCCTAAAAAATCATTTTTAGAAAAAGATCCATGTGTGTGTGTGTGTGTGTGTGTGTGTGTGTCTGCCAGTCTGTGGACAGCATAACTCAAAACGAAAAGCAGGTTAAAAACCAAAGTTGGTATTTAAGTTTAATGTCTTTCAAGGATGCAAAACAAAGATTTTGAACAAAATAATCCCACTCTAAAGTACCCTTTACATGGACAATTTTTCGAAAATTTTGATTTTCTTGAAAATGGCTCTAACGATTTTGCTTAAAATGGCATATGTTTGAAATGTTTTTATGACAATATGAAATGTGTATCTTGAATTTTCCGGCTATAGCCCCTTTAGTCGTATTTACTCTGGATGACTTTTACATAACTGGTAAACCATTAGAGATAGACCAAATTATACTACACAAAAAAATGCTAAAATACACAATATATGTCTAAATAAATTTTCTTGCAGGGTGAACCATTTCGGAGATATTGCTTGTTATGTGTGTGAGTTTCGGAAAACTTAAAAATTTCGTGAAATGGAACATCGTTGTTCATTTTTTTATATGTTAAGTGTGCAAAGACAACAGAATTTCAAACATTTGGCTATCGCACAAAGCCTACTTTATTCTAATATCCCCCTTGCACCTACAAGAAAATAAGCAATAAGATAATTTGTACAAATGTTTATCTCAACTAACACGAAGAAGATATAGGAAAGAGTTTGTAAAAATGGTTAGTACAAGAGTAGAGAAAGTATTTTGAAAATTAATTTAATGTCTTCATCAAAACTTTTCCTACTGATTTTCTTGGCAAAGTTCGTTTGTATAAATTCCATTTAATGCCTTCCAATGTTTTGTTAACAAAAATATTGTATATGATTAGTAGATTTCTCTTTTTTAATGGTTCTATCTTTATTCCTTGTTCTTTAATCCCGCATGATTCAAAACCTTCTTCATATCTTCTTCTGCCTCTGTCTGAAGAATTATCTTCTGGTCAGTCCTTTTTATTACTTTCTCTACCGGTAAGTAGGGGAAGTATTGTATTCCACCCAAAAATTCGATGTCGAGATTTCAGCAGAAATACATGTTTTGAGGCCCCCTGAATCCTAAAAAAAGCAATAAGATAATTTGTACAAATGTGTATCTCAACTATCAAGAAAGAAGATATAGGAATAAGAGTTTGTAAGAATGGTTAGTACAAGAGTAGAGAAAGTCATGTGAGTGCAACACATCAGATTTTATTGCACATTTTCTGATTATCCTTTGCTGGCTTCGTATTCTTTGTCACAATGTCTTGAATCTTCTTCGTGTCTTGTCAGTCTCGTATGTAATGAGAACTGTACATTTTTGTTTGTGTGGGACTTTCCGTATTTTTAGTGTGTCATTATCCACTTTGTTAGTTGCCACCGCACTAGCATACGACATGGTAGGCATATGTCTCTCTCTTCTTATTTTAATTTTCAATTCAGCTCTTAATTAAGCATATTCTATTCTGAGACTTATCACAGATTTTTGTTATTTCTGCTAAGAGATTATTGATCTTATTTTTATTATTTGCGGAGATTTTCTCAGCTGAAACTACATTGGAAATATTGGCAACAAGATCGGTGATTATGCAACACTTTAAATCACTTAAGGACTCACAATTAACCTCCGAACTGTTTGACATACATTCCTTTGAGCTGGAGTTAATATTGCCCAGATTTGCAGAGGTACTTTTTCCAACAATTTCAGGAGACTCTAGAATCTGCAACTTACCGCATATAACCTTACATTTGTCCGTATTTAGCTTTTGAGGTTTTCTTTGGCCACCCATTTAGCTAGATTTATTAAACGTTGGCTAATAGTGTTGTACTACAGCACTATAGCTGCAGAAACTACTCCAATTTGATGCTGTATGTGTAAAACTGTTGCAATAAAGATTCACAAGCTTTATAAACAAAGGATACATGGCACACACAAATTACACTAAATTATAATGAATGTAGATGACATCTGCCTTTGCCAACACTTGAAAAATTTGAAATGATGTCTTGCTGTGTGTAGACCACTAATTTTGAGACATTTCAGTGTATATATGGAGAAAATTGCTTAAAATTCAGGGAACAAAGCTCCAAGCACACATACACCATTATAAAACTGAACAATACACATTAGTGGCTACCTGTCACTAACTCACCTTTAGGACTGACCAAAACCTAATTCTTTTATGCATAAAACTTGCCTGAAAGCCCAACATATTCAAGAACAACAAACAACTTATTATAATGCTGTTGAGTATAATGAACTTACATTAATGTATAGCATTACGGCAGCAATTGATGATATATTATGTTGTTGCTGTTGTTAGCTAATGCTGGATTTCTGACAATGAAGCCATTAATCCTCTTGCTCTCCAATATTTTTCACTACATAAATATTGAAGAGACTTAGCAGTAAATGTAACCGCTTTTTAGAGAGCACCATATTTTTATGTTTTGGTGGTCACATCGCTCTCTCACAACCCCCAGAATGTCTGGAGGACCACACCTGTCGTTGGTTTACAGGTCTCACCGACCTGACCGGGAGAGTTATCAAAATAAATTCACTGACCATGTCCTCTGATTACCAATCAGAGGACGTACTACATGCCATGACAGGTCAGCATGTTTGGGGTTAAGGTTTTATATAGAAATTAGAGAAATGGAGAGGTTGGAAAAATAAAGACTCCCTAGCCCTCAGGAACCCTAATAGCATAGGGGTCGGAAGAGAACAAGAGGTGACCAAGGTAAGGTCAGATAGAAAAGTTACAGTGAGGAGCAAAACACCAGTAAGTGGAAGTAATGTTCTGCTCAGCTTGGGTACCTTGTGGTCGCCATTCACATATCCCCTAGACAGAGACCCCTGAGTAAGAATTAAAAAAAATACAGTACAGCACTGTTCACACAATGTTTGTGTGGCAGTTAGTGGAATAATAAACCATTTATATCCATTCGTCCCATTGCCCCCAAATGTTTGACACAATTTTTTTGGGTGAAACTTCTCTTCATTGACAATAATTGTATTGCACATATTTGTTACACTCCTTACGCGGAATCCTGCAGCACCTTGCAACCTGTATACATCTGCGCATGAATACAAACAGGGCCTAAGCTGCAAAAGCATAGCTGGATATACCTTCATATTTCAATCACACTCCCAACACATATATATAATCATAAGTTTTGGACATCATATAGAATGCCTTCTGCAATGAACATAGTGCTATCGTTAAAACTAAAAATACTGTGCAATCTAGTATTTACTATAATAATCTAAAATACTTGAGGAATGGTTTAACCACAAGATATTGCCATGACGAAGATTAATATGCACATACATAAAAAAAAGCTAAAAAGACACTAGACCTAAGCTAACCTCCGATGGATCAGAAAAAACCATAGCCCCAATGATCCAGGATGTGGACAGAAAATGGGCACAGTGAAATAACGGGTCACTCATATTTAACTGCAACAGAACTCACTCTTTTATTACCACCAATACAAACTGTTTATTAAACTCAAGGGTGAGTCTTTTGCTGCTTCTGAGAGTAGATGGTGCAGTCTTAACTTCTAGAATATGTTTGTTTAAACACATGTGTTTTCTCCTGAACACAGGGAGTAAATATTTACAATGTCCTCATTTGCATGTGAATGGGAATTTCCTGCCCTTCTAATCTATCCACCTGCCTAGCTGCTGACAAACTCTATAAGGTTGTGGTGCTGGATTACATCAAGTAATGTCTCTAGTTGCCATGGGTATAAGGAACACCCCATGCTCTGCCCCTCCGAAAACCCACTGTGTCCACGATGATACTTACTCTGGCCAAATTTAGATTCATCAATTTCCACTCCTGTTCCAGCTCTAGGCCCAGTGTATGCAAACTTTTCAGCCGAACTTCTGCAGAACAATCCCCATCAAAAATGAAATGCCATTGAAATGGTATAAAAGTTACTCTAGAGTATTCCCTATAGTCGAAAAGGGGTAAAACTGTAGGAGAACGTCGTCACGCGGTTCACTGACAGTTCTATTATGTCACTGACCTACAACGGAAGAAGATGGCGCTGCAAGGCAGAAATATCTGTTGTCAACTTAACATTGTGCAACTCGCTAAAACTATTGAGGCATGTAATTTAACTCTTGCAATTATCCATTATTAATTATTGTGCTATAAGTGGTCTTTAAGGGGACCGGCACGTGTAATATATATATATTTAAACGAGCAATTCTTGTATATAAATATATTCCACACAACTTGGAAATGCCTCTAATGATTTCAATCAAATTTTGTATTCACACAGGGTTTTGCTTATTAAATTTATCTATATAGGTGTAAGTCCTGTGAAAATGCAATTTTATGCGTAACAGTCACAACTACTCTAAACCTTATTTTGGCCATAATTTCTCTGTTAATGGGCCAATTTCAACAAACAAGCCAGGAGATTAAGGGTCTCATCATGGAAACGGCTCAACAATTAGTATGAAAATTTATATTTAGTTAACATTTTGCCTTTCAAGTTTACCTAAATAAGTATCTTATCCCCCCCCCCCCAAAAAAAACATGATTTAAAAAAAAGGAAAAGAAAAGCTGAGCAAAGCTCAGTTGCCCAGGTACTAAGTACATTAAAGACTGAAGCAGTATTTTGATATGTATACCATCACTATCATGCTTTCTACTGGAGAATAACACTATTTTCTTTCCTTTTCCGTTAAAAATGTAAAGGTTAATACAAACATAGTTGCTTTGAGATTTTTACTCCAAATTTTTGGTGGTGTTCTTCACTTTCTCCTGAAAAATATTTCTGCATATTGTGACCATTACTTCCATAGCAGCCCCATTTGGGACACTGGGAGTGAAATTTCAAATTTCCAGTTTTGTATGGATATTTCTGAAAATTTTATTGTGATTGAATTGCTATTAAATTGGTATGAATTGCAAATTTAATTCAAATTGGACGAATACTTTTAGAGCTATAAATTATTTCATTATTTTTTTTGGTAAAAGTAGCGCATATTCAAAATGTTGCATGTGCTTCAAAAGTTGAGAAAATGGGTTAGTATTTTGTTTTAATTGGAGCTTTGAGCCATAAAGAAAAATTCAATGTGTGGTTATTTCAATAAATTTTATGAGTGAGTTTATTATAATTTTTTTTAATATGTTCAAAATTTTAATCTCTAAAATTAATATTTTTTCATGAAACAATTTTTTTTTAAAATTATCACTGTAGTTATCATGTATTTTGGGATATAGAATATAACAATGGATACTTCTACTCATTTTAGGAAATTTTAGTTGAATTTAAACAAAAATTGAGACACGTTAAACATTTGGAATGTGTGAAAATGAAATTTTGAGAAAAACAATGAATTTATAAAATATTATGCTGGAGAACGGTGAATTATATTCTTTAAGTATCAAAATCCTCTTGATTTACAGTCCTCTGTGTTTTTACTTTACTTTGTGTCATTCTTCTGTCCTTTTGTCACCTGCAGCCACCTTTCCTGTTTGTAGCAGTAGATCTCCTGCTTTCATGGAGTCGAGTTGTATCCCATTTCTGGCTTATCTTTGAACCAGTTGCATTCCTTGCCCCTTACCACAGATCTCAGGTCCTGAGAAGCTGAACAGCCCATACTAAGAGCAGAAAAACTGTTTAATACCCCAATTGCTAGCTTCTTAAAAATAAACATTTCTTTGGGACAGTTTTTCTAAATAAGTTAACGCTTTCATTCCCAGTAGCACAGTGTACTAGTTCAGAGCAAGCTAGTTTTCAATAACAGAGTCTCACTGTCAGCTATGCTTCTATTATAGAAACACCAAATGTAAGTGTCCTGGAGTCCATGCAATACATTGACTATACCTATATGCAGAAATGTTGCATTTATCTGTGGCCAACCAAAATATTTGTAAATTGGAGCTAACTCTCCATGTATGAAACAAATCTCTATTTATAAGAATCACCACATAATGAATCCAACACAAATACAGCAAAATAAGCACAGTACATTTTCTTTTTACTTCTCATACAACACATGCATATCATATAGGTAGCAGCCAAAGTATGTCAAAGATAATAGCACAAAGCAGCAACAAGCCATTATGAGTGGAAATTTTGCTTTGAGATTCACAGAAAATGTGAAAAAAAAATGAGGAATTTCTAGGAACATGCAGGGAGGCGTGGCTGACTGATTTTTAACCCTTAATCACCCAGGTATAATATTACTGACGGAACTACCCAGGTGTGGTCTGAGAGACCTCGAAATATATTTATTACGTATAAATTAAATAATAGCCATGGAGTGTTTAAATATCCTTTTATTAATGCCTTTAAATACCTAGAACATGAATCATAACATTAAATCTTCAAAAACAAAATCACTGAATAGCTATAAGTGACACAAACTAAGAATGTTTTTCATACATATGAAACAACCCAATGTGTTAGGGCTTTAAATTTATATTTTATTCTTTATTAATAGAAATCGTTAGTTCAAAGAACATATATAATTCCAGTATGAATTTGAGAATAAATGTGGTTAATTAATAAAATTGCAAACAATACACTAGGTATATAAATTCAATAAGTTCTGTATGTCACATACTTCCATTGCACGCAATTACAAAACTTAATTGCACATTTAACAAATATAAACAGAGACATATCTTCAGGTATTATAACAATTTTGACAAACTTCTGCAGGCATTCCTATATAGGCTTCCTGCAAGAGCGGCACATGTATGCAGTTTTTCTTCTTTTGCTAGAAGGACATGTATAGCACACTTTTCATTTCTGAAGTTTCTCTTCAAAGTTTGGAAGTTCCTCTTGAATACCCAAAACTCTCCTTATGCAAGCTCTAGTTTCAATAGTGTGTTGTTTGTTGGCTACTTGAATTCCCATATATGGTGCAACAAGCTCCTTTGCAAGCATTTTCATGAAATCTAATCTGGAAAGTGGCTGATTGTTTTTGTAAGAGCCACACATTAAAAAGGCATTTACTGCACTAATGTCTATGATTCTATAAAAATGGCCATAGATCATCGGTGAGTCCAACGACCACAGAATGAGCACATTTTGCATCCAGGGAATTAACACCACCCTTGGTTTCATTGTAGTAAGTAGTAAGCAATGATCTCTGGTTTGCTAATTACACTGTCGGTGCCCCTAGAGTTATGCATGGAAGATACCAACACTACTGCTCTATTCTTCTTTGGTATATGGGAAATCAATGTCATATTGTTGGTGAACCCATAGAGCTCTGAATCTGTAAGGGGAAAATTCCATACCTCGCTGCTTGGGGTAGTTTCCTCTTTCACTTGTGGCTGGTGACGTAAACCAGGAAGATGCACTATAATGTTGTGTTATCTTGTTCTTGATGAAGGAAGCACTTCTTTAGCTGACGACTTGAATCGATTTTTTCCATACTTGGAATTCTTGGAACTCTTGGAATTGCATTGGATTCACATAATTCATCAATGTTAGATTGCGAAACCTGTTCATTGTGTTCTCTCTCGTTATCGCTTATCTCCAATTCAGATGCTGAATCATAATCAGTATCTAGCACAAATTCTTCGCCACAACCATTGTCACAATCACTTACTTCTTCCTCTAACCACTGCAACACTACACGATCAAAATCGGAATCGTTGACGCTGATCCCTCGGGAAGAACCGGTAGCCATTGACATAGCTGATACCCAGGTGTGGTCTCTCAGACTACGCAGCAAAAACATCATAAAGCAGACCCTAATAGAAATACTGCAGTGAAATAAACACAAAAGCACTAGCCGATAACAAGAAAGGACTACGTGTCCGCGCATCTGTGTGACTCAGCTAGTTTTAAAGAAACTTACAGTAGGTACTACCAATCTCTCAGGTCTGTCAGACCACACCTGGGTGATCAAGGGTTAAGAGACAAACTATCACATGCGCCGGGCTCTTTAAATGGCTGTAGCGACGGAATAGAGGGGGGGGGGGGGGGGGGGGGAGCAACTGCAAGTTTTTACTCTTTGTGGATGCCCAGACATTTAAAGAATCATTTGCAGCACAAAAAAACCACAAGTTTTGAATTTTTGATCAATTTTGCCCAAAAATTCACTCCCAGTGTCCCTTTGTATGTAGTTACTTTGAGAGTTTTACTCCAAATCTTCGGTGTTGCTCTTCATTTTCCCCTGAAAAATGTTTCTGCATGCTATGATCATTACTTCCATGGCAGCCCCATTTAAATATCGAGTGGTTCAATTCAAGTATCACCCAGCATTGAAATTATACGTTTAAGTGTAATATTTAATCTACATAGATTTAAGACTAAAGCGGTATTTCAGTACATTTCCCATTCACTAATATGCTTTCTACTCGAGAATAACACTATTTCCTTTCCTTTTCTTGCATTATATAACGGATAAATGTAACATTTATTAGACATTGCGTCTCTATGTATATTTAAATATTGAGTTCTTGTAAAATCGTTACTTACACAGAATGACAATGACTATTCTCACTGCATGGAATTGGGGTGAGGAAGGATATTTTAAAAGACTTTTTCTATTCTTGTGACTCTTTGGGTGATGTATTTGTCATTTCCTTATACCGCTGTACTGTCACGTCTCCCAGATGCATGCCAACAATGAAGAGTAAACACTCAATGAACCAACACTCAAGGTTGTAACAGATGTTCAATAAAGGAAAATAAAAACGCAGCTACACAAAGGAGGAGCCGCTTTCGATTGTTGTCGGACAACGTTTTTCTTGTTAAAGTGAGGAAGCAAACTCCACGCGCGCCACTAACGTAGGGTCAAATATCTATGTTATTTTAACTTTTTGCTTTGTTTTCATACAGGGAATGTAATCAACAAAATATTTGTACCTGGTAATGAAGAAGATATATGTATGTACTCGTTACATACATAAGTTCTCGTTTCAGTTTAGAAACTAGTATATTTATTTATTTATTACAAAAGCATAAATTATTTTACTATTAGTGTTGATTGCTGTATTTGACTCAGGAGTTTCTTTACCAACTGCCACCACCTCACTTAAGCTACATATACTTTACTCCTGATACTTTATCAACTGCCACTCCTCAGCCATGACCTCGTGGTTGTCACAAGTGAACTTGAGATTGCGCTGTTTTTTGCTTTCTCTACTGGTAAGTAGGGGAAGTATTCTATTCCATCGAAAAATTCGATGTCGAGATTTCACTGGAAATATATGTTTTGAGACCCCCTGAATTAAAAAAAAAAAATTAGAAAAAGGTCCGTATTGTATGTGTGTGTTTGTGCGTGTGTGTGTGTCAGTCTATGGACAGCATAAGTCAAAAACGAAAAGTAGGTTAAGAACCAAAGTCTGATATAAGCTCAATGTCTTTCAAGGATGCGACACGAAGATTTTGAAGAAAATAGTCCCACTCTAAACTACCTTTTACATGGAACATTTTTCGAAAATTTTGATTTTCTTGAAAATAGCTTTAACGATTTTGATTAAAATGCCACATGTTTAAGATATTTGTATGACAAATTAAATGTATATTTTGAATTTTCTGGCTTTAGCCTATGTAGTCCTGTTTACTCTGGATGACTTTTGAATAACTCGTAAACCGTAAGAAATAGACAAAATCTTATTCTACAAAAAATGTAGATATTGCTAAAACACACAATTTGTCTGAACAATTTTGTTGTTGTTGTTGTTGTTGTTGTAGAGTGAACCATTTCGGAGATATTCCTTGTTATTTGTGTCAGTTTCGGAAAACTTAAAACTTTCGTGAAATGGAACATTGCGTTCATTTTTTATATGTTAAGTGTGCAAAGAGAACGGAATCTCAAAGCTTTCAAAGATTTGACTATCGCTCAAAGCCTACTGTATTCTAATATTCCTCTTACACCTACAAGGAAATAAGCAATAAGATAATTTTACAAATGTTTATCTCAACTAACACGAGAAGATATAGCAATAAGAGTTTGTAAGAATGGTTAATACAAGAGTAGAGAAAGTCATGTGAATGCAACACATCAGATTTTTTCTCTCACCCTGACGGTTTATAGCCATCTTCAAAAGCAACTTATCTTTTCTTTTCCGGTACAATAAATATTACGCGAAACAGCGTCACTAATATGTTATATTGCCGCATAAAACAAGGCAATTATGATCATACTTTGAATAATATCACTAATGAATTATGTACTCAAGAAACCATACGGCATAATATTGTAGCAGCACTGACACTGCTTACAGTGCAACTGCATTTAGACAGTAATTTGAACTGCTGATGTTACTCTGTTTACATCGTACCGAAAAGCTCCCCAGGTTCAAGAACAAAGACATTCTCCTGAGTGAATGACAGCACTTATTGTTTTTTTCACAAGAGAATAAGATAAACAAATTACACTTGTGAATTTAAAGCAGTTTTGGTCTTAAAACGTTACAGTAAAATCATGTGAGGGAAAATTAATCAATTGTATTGCTGCATTGGTATAAAAATAAGTGCCCCTCGCCTATAAGCCACAGCCTTAAAGTTCGAGGACGAAAAACGGGGGAAAATAGTTTTTATGAAATTAAGCCACATTTCGGCCCCCTGAACAATTTTCTCGTTGAAGCTGCTTTTTTCTATTTTTCTTCTGAAATGACAACTGCATGTTTGAAGCGCGATACTTCTTGCTGTACACGATAATTTATTATGGCAAACTTTCTTACCAATACGCAGCTTCTCTTTAAAGCTGAATTGAATTAGGTGAAAGCTAATGAAGGAATATACCCAAAGCTACGTCAAAATGTGATTAAAATTTCACATTGTTGCTAATAAAGTGCCGCCAGTTTCGGTTTCAACGCTAGCTAGGGATCCCAGAGGTCCCACTTTTAGCGGGACAGTACCGATTTTCGTGTCCCGCGGGACCTACGTTTGTACCGCTTTTTAATGTTACGTTTCTATTCAGTTCTTGTTTTGCTTTATGCCTTCATTAGCTGAGTGTAGTTTCTTCTGGTGGAAATTTGAAAAATTGGTGACATGGGCAGTAAAAATGTTGGACACAAAAAGTCACCACCAGAGGAATCTGGGTCTGGGTGGCTCAGTGGGCTAGACTCTGGTCTACTGACCCCAGGGTCACGGGTTCAAATCCGGCCCAGGCCGATGGTTTTTAAGTGTGCTTAAAAACTACAGTTCCATGTCAGTATATTTACTGGCATGTAAAAGAACTCCTGCGGCTCAAAATTCCGGCACACCGGCGACGCTGATGTGATCCTGGCAATTGACAGCGTCGTTAAACAACAAAATAATTTTTCAAACCACAGTAATGTTATAGTTGTTGCGTTTTCATTTTATACAACTGGCATATTTATCGCTTGCCCGACTGTGAAATTAAACCTTCCCGCAATTGTTAACGCGACTCGGTTTAATTGAAATCAGGAAGCCGCTACCAAGTCAATAATAAACTAATTATGAAGATAACAATAACGATAACATTAAAAGAAAGCTGGTTGTTTATTATACATTATCTTAGTGTCTCTTTTCAAACGAAAACGACCATGTTTTTCCAAGTTAGCACATAAAGGCATCGCCACAATTTTCTCTGGTGTCAACTGTAACCCATTAAACCGGACTAACAATACTATACTACGAGCATATAAGAGTTAAAACTTTCGGCAAATGTTACTAATAATTGCTTCTCGGGTGATCAGCCGCGTCAAATTGATAAAACTCGAGCTTTCGGCCATTTGACACGAAGTTCCTGATGAAGACCATGGGGAATCAAATGGCTGAAAGCTCGAGTTTTATAAATTTCGTATGTAAACAGTCAAGTTAGTGAATATAACCCGCAACCCAACTTTTTGTGCTGAACTTTGGACCAAGAACGGGGCTTATTTTTCGGGTGAATACGGGACATGCTACACATTTTCCATCAACCAATGTGTTGCATTTGAATTGACATTAAGTGTTATTATTTTATTGTTTATATTTTAATTTGTCTTCCTGTTTCAATAACACATGCTCTAGTTTTTCTTAGAATAGGCAGTGAGTATTAAACTCCCTCATTTATCTCATATGATCCTCAAGTAATGGCTTTTCTGAGAAACATAAGTGATAAATTAAGGGTACACGAGAATTGTAAGGCTTCCAATGGGAGGGACCTAAGTGGAAACATTTTGGAGCTACTGGTTTTTGGCAACTGAACTTAAAATCCTGAAACTGGATACAATGAACTTTTACGCAATCCTAGTATTAAAACGGCTTATTATGATAGCATAAATCGTGCAAAGTTACCCTATTTCTGGCACCAGTGTCAGAAAATGATGGACGTAATTACAATGGAAACAAGACAGCAATGACACAATCGCCCAAATTAATTTTCTCCAATGTGCCTGTAAGAAAACCTGAAATAGTCACTCTCGCAAGTGCAGCAACATTCAAACACAAGAATCACCTCATAAAAAATTTTCATATTGTTTTTCGTAAATACCTTTTGATTTTTCTGGAGTTAATAAACTCTCGCACTCTTGGTTTCGTTCAAAATGTCAACCGGAATACAATCCATATTTTCAATAGTTTTATCATAACCTTCCATTTTCCTCTGTAAGCGTTGAAACAAATGAAACAACCTCTGCTTAGCAACCATATGACATCACCCATCTGTGATCTCTTACATTATAATTTTTCATTTAGCAAACTTATTATTATTTTTACGTATTTCAGTGCTAAACCTCTTAAAACGTATGTAACCCGCGTATAATCTTTCTTTACGTTCGCTTTCGCTAACGCGCTAAACATATACTCGTGTCACCTTTTTTTTCTTTTTTTTTTTATAGTCCTCCAACGTAATGTTATAATGACGGTGATACTCGTGTCACAATCAGATTATACACTATAACTGACGCAAAATTTAATGGCGGGTGATTCGACACAACATCCAATCATATAGTTGCCACACTGGGTATTCTATAGTTAACACGCTGCGAAATCATGTTGTAAAGTCAGTCACATAAATATCATTTGTGCTCACAAAATTTATTTGCACAACAGGAAAGAGAATAGTAATAGTCAGCTATCAGCCGCCATTAAATTTTGGGTCTACCATGTTACATAAATAACTGTTAATGACTTCTGCATACCATAGTTTACACTAAAACATTGCGAATCCTACTTTAAAAATAAAATTTATGAGCCAAGGTAAGTAGTACTATGCGATTTCCAAAGATGAACAATTATAAAAATAAACATTTTCATACTTTTCATCGCATTATAAATTCGCATACAGAACAATTAAGTTTAGTCCTATTGAAGTATAAATTAGGCCATATTATCGTAGGCACCTCCTCATTCATGACGCCTGTAATGTGCAGAGCTTGGAGATGTAGAGGCCGGGGGGTAGGCCTATGCCCGGGAAGGGTTGTTGCGTCGCAGTATGATTAGTTATCTATGTACCTAATGAACTATTATAATATAAGAACAGCGATATCCAACCTTTGCGAAAGAGGGGAGTGTGGGTTTACCTCATTCCAACATACGGGGACTTTGCCTCTCTAACTCTCTACCGTGCCTTTTGTTGCAGTGGCGGGTTGGTGACATGTACGTTGCGTTTGATTTGGGAAAGCACTTTGAAATCTTATACGATAAACATCTGTTCATTAGGGATTTTTTTGGTACTGCTTACTTTTAAGAAGTCTATAAGTATTTGGCATAGTCTTAGAAGATCTACCAAGTGATCGTCGCGTAACATATTGCGATCCAGACTTTTTGTATAGTTCAATTTGGAAAAACTGTTTGCAAATATATGCAGAGCTATACTCACTTTTATACCTACACACCATTCTTGCAAATACTACATTTTAATCGACATAAGCATTTTCAGAAATTACCTTATTGCGAATTTTCTTGTAGGTGTAAGGGGAGTGTAGGAATACAGTAGGCTTTTAGCGATAGTGAAATGTTTTAAGAGCTGGTTGCTATGCGATGCCTTTGAAATTCCGTTCTCTTTGCAAGGCCAAGGAGAAAGCGAATAACATATTCCTATTTCAAAAAAGTAGAAGTATTGGCAAATTCAAACAAATAAGAAAGAGTATCTCGCAAATCATTCACTCTAAAGAAAAATAGAAGTATTTGATATAAATTGTGTGTTTTAACGATATCCACATTTTTTATTTAGTAAACTTTTGTCTGTCTCCTAGTGTTTACCATTTATGCAGAATCATGCAGAATGAAGAGGTCTTCTGAGGACATTCCCAGAAAATTCAAGGTATAACTTAGAAACTGCCATGGAATCGCTTGTTTGTGTCCGTCACTGCATACTGACTGTCTCTCTGACTAAGAAGTGGAGTGGGGCATTGCCCCTCACTGCGTAAGGTTCTCCAAAGAGAGTAGGTTAGAACATTCCTGTTATAGAACATATGAAAACAAGTAATCTACACTATTGGTTCTCTTCAGTTTCATTAAATACCTCATTTCGGCACGGTTTAGCATTTTTATTTTATACAAACTGTGACATGCTTAGACTACAGCAAAAGTGCCCTAAATAACTGACCACACACTTACGAGGAAATCATTGATCTTAGAGAGAAAATAGAAATGAAGAAGTGATCCAATTCGGGAAAAAAAAAAAAAAATAAAAAAAAAAAAAAAAAAAAAAAAAATTAGAGGTAAACAGATGAGCGTAACATCATAGAAGAATATAAAGAAAACAGGAACTTATTTAAGTACAATAAGAACAAATGGCTCAGGGAAATTAGTAAAGAAAGTAACAATGACTATTATGCATTAGATTTAAAGTAACATCCAATACCTAGCTAGTAAAGATTGGTGGGCCCAACAATCACAGAAACTTGGTATCGTTCCTGATATGTGATTTGACTGAATACTTTAAATAATGAGTATTTTGATTAACATTGTAATTAATATAGGTAATAATATGTGTAACTGTTAGTAGTGAAATATATATGCATAATAGGAGAGTGCCTGATATAAACAGAATGTGCATTTTAGTCCTTTCCTTATGTATTTAATGTTGCACACATACTCCAACGAACATGTAGAAATTCGTTTCCCATGCAGTGCATTCTGTCATAGGTTATATTCCTTGTAAATGAAAACTAAGTGACACAACTGTACAATAACGGGTAATAATAATTAATAATAATAATAATAATAATAATAATAATAATAATAATAATAATAATAATAATAATAATAATAATAATAATAATAATAATAATAATAATAATAATAATAATAATAATAATAATAATAATAATAATAATAATAATTTTCCCTAGGGCGTCTTCCCCTTATTCAGAGGTTACCCTCATCGCCCGGCCGCTGCGTCCTCCAGCCGCAGCCACGGAGGAGTGCAGGTTGGGGGTGGCGGGGGTCAGCACGCCGACTCCCCCGACCGTAAGGCGACTACTTTAACCTTTTAGGGACGCTACCTTTCTATCAGGATAGCTCCTCAATTGGCCCCCCAGGGACCTAATGAGGCTGAGTGCACCCCGTACCAGACCTCCCAGCGGGGGAAAAATCCCATGCCGGTACCGGGGATCGAACCCGGGTCCTCCGCGCCACAGGCAGGCGTGCTACCACTGCGCTACGGAGGCGGTCATAATAATAATAATAATAATAATAATAATAATAATAATAATAATAATAATAATAATAATAATAATAATAATAATAATAATGATAATGATGATGATGATGATGATGATAATGATAATGATAATAATAATGATAATAATAATAATAATAATAATAATAATAATAATAATAATGATGATGATGATGATGATGATGATAATAATAATAATTTTTATTTATTTATTTATTTATTTATCAACAGGTTTACAATGTGAGATCACATCTTCCTGTATCCAAAGTGTTTAAGTACGTATCTTCTTCCTCCATTTTTCTCTTATTTCCCAATCCCGCTCTTCTAAATTCTTCTCCTTCATACTACTCCTTATATCATCTATCCAGGTTTTCCGCGGTCTTCCCCTCTTTCCTCTCCCTGGTGGAATCCATTCCAAAACTTGTCTCGGCAATCTTGTTTCCATCATTCTATGTGTATGACCATACTATTCCAATTGTTTGTATTTTACAAAATCTAATAATGTATCATTAACATTCATTTTTTGTCTAATAGTTGTATTTCTAATTTTCTCTAAATAATAATAATAATAATAATAATAATAATAATAATAATAATAATAATAATAATAATAATAATAATAATAATAATAATAATAATAATAATAATAATAATAATAATAATAATAATAATAATAATAATAATAATAATAGTTTATATTACCCCTATAATAATAAGTACAAGGTACACTCGTAAGAGCATTAAATCTATGTAGTGGTTTTTATAAGTTTGTTCAGAGGCAGGCTATGTTCTTTTTTTGCATTTGTTAAAGTGGTATTCACATCTTTGCACACGTATTGATTGGTGGTATTATCCTATGTGCACATTTTGTGGTGGTATCCATGAATCACAAGCCCTATTATTGCATGTCTAAGCTTCTGGTTGCTGATGGTCCACTCCCGGTTCACCATGGCGTCTGTTTTTAAGAAATCGGTATCTATCTCCCTTTCCTTTTGCTTTCTTCCAGCTGTTGCTTCTATGTAAGTTCTTGTTGCAGGTAGTGGCATGTTGTATCTTGTTTTCCAGGAGGAAGGTTTCTTTGGTGAACATATACAATATGTTGCTTGGTGCATGAGCGTCGGCAGACATTTTTCCAGGGGGGGCCAAATGTTTGAAATTTGCAAACAGATAATATTAATTCTTAATTTAATGTCAAAATTTATAATATTTGTTGCATATAACCATATTAATTCGTGCTAAATAAAAATTGATCTTTTAAAATAGTAGTTTAATAGTCAGTAATTGATTGCACATTAAGTTGACCAACTTCTAGGGGAGGGCCGCGGCCCCCCCTTCGCGACGCCCATGGCTTGGTGTATTCTTCCCTGCTCCAATAGCTTTATTTAGGGATCTTGATTTAACTTTTCGGCGGCGCCGTGGCCGAGCAGTTAGAGCCTACCATCTAGGCGGCCCAGGTTCAATCCCAGGAACCCACATGTGGTATTGCTGGTGGACGAAGCGGCGTCAGGGCGGGTTTTCTGCTGGCTCTCCGGTTTCCCCCGCCGCTCATTCCACATATTACTCCATTGCATCTACATTTCATATCATTCCCTTCCTCATTATCATACCTGGTGCTTGGCTTACCACTTGCTTCCAGGTCTTCAATCTCCGGTCCATAGATTCCTCTGCTCCAAGACAGGCGTCTGACCTTAGGCACTGGCTTGTAAATCCTAGGAGATGTAAGTCCTACATAAGGGGGGGGGGGGCAATCAGATAAAAGAAATAATTTTTCTCTATCCACGTCGCTTATTGTCTGCTTCTCCAATATTATTTCAATCCCATAGGTAGCAATGGTGTTATTACTGTTTCAAATAGTCTCATGGTTGTCTCCAGTTTTAGCTGCATGATGTTACTGATGATGCACATAGCTCTTATTGTTGTTATTACTCGTATCATAACTGGATTCTGAATGTTTCCTCTTGTAAACATCATATGAATCTTATTGGTTATATGTTTGAAAGAGGAGAATGATCTGTCCACTTCATACGAGGTCACAGGGGAGTATCGCAAAGAGGCTATGTCACTCACAGAATAAGAATTAAATTCTTTTTCATATTCACCTTGTAGTACACTGTTCACATCCCGAATAAACTTAAGTCCTGGCTTTGATTTCCCGCTTGTTTTGTCACCGTGGTCAACAATAATGTACAATAAAGCTGGTTTTCAAACTTCAAAGCATATCGTCGGTTGAAAACGAAAACAAGGAAATTACCACCAACTGTCCATTGTTGGCAAGCACGTTCCTTTCTTCTAAATGGTTCACGCCAGATTGCTTTATTGACCTGTTGAGATTTGAAACTGCAGACCCCTGCTCGGCATTGTCACTGTTGTGCGAAAAGGCGAATATTTTATATAGTACATAGGAATGCTGGCTTTCTATGAAAACAAAATTATAATTTGCAAAAACATGACAATAAAGCAAGAACTTGTAGTTTTACGGTGTTAAAAACTAATATTTTAACATTAAATAGAGAAAAAGTGTAATACATATGCACATATTAGTGAAATATGCGCTAATCCCGTGAACATGCATTGCTATGCACTATAAAACTTTGCCACTTGATTCGAAATTACATGAAACGCATTTTCCTCTTCTATGCATATGTTTGTATTTGAAGGAATAAAACATGCAAATATGCAGAAATCCACCCTCTAGTTATGAGTAATTTACGCACGTATGTGTTAGCATGTGTGTGTGCTTTTGTATATGCGCGCGCGTGTGTTACTCATGACTTCGTTGTATACTGCAACGAAACAATTATGTTCATACGTCATGCAAATCCGGTATAACTAGAAATGGTTGGCTATACTGTAGGTATACAATAAGTATCTTGTCTCATTGATTTGATTACATTAGCATATTGCATATTTCGTGTTTTCAGTCTCAGTCGGTAAGAATTGTCTTAAACCAAAAATCTGTAAAAAATAAAAAATAAATAGGGATCTTATAACTAATGTTGTGGCGGGAATCACTGTTGACGATAATAAAATAAACATTTATAACTATCGTATGAAAGTATTGTTGAGGGCAATAATTAATTAAGATATGTGGCTACAAATCGAAAATAATGCATTTCTTAAATGTGAATAGCATCACTGGCAAGCTCATTTGTAAATCAGGCTCTATAAAACAATCCAGTATTTCGTTTGTACGAGCATCCTGAGGGAAAATTGCTATTTTTATGAAAATTAAAACAATAGTCCAATAGTAATTGACTGCACATTAAATTGATTAATGCCCAAGAGGGGCTGCGACCCCCCCCCCTCCCTTCGTGACGCCCATGAGTACAACCTTTGCTTGCTGATAATATTGGACCCCACTGTTGACATTATAATGACATTGAAATCAAGGTGAAATCTTTGAAGGTCTAGATCAACTTTTTGTGGTGCATAGGATATTTTAATGGTTATACAGGCAGCGCCTCTGGCAGTCTTCGGTCGCGTAATTGAGATAGCAATGCAAGAACTTTTGTCCAGTGCTGGAGTCTCCAGGGTTTCAGCCGTGCGCGATTTAAAATTACATCGTGTATTTTGCCCCTCCCTCCAAATAATTTAATTAATGGCGGCAGTTCGTGAAGTGCACAATCACGATTGACAGCTAAAGACATTGCATGGGGACCTAAGGATTACCGGGCAGTAATTCTACAACCAGCAATCAATTTTTGTCAGGCCAGATAATCAGCCACGCCCATACCGTTGCTGCTGATCCCCGAATATATGTATCAAGGGCAAGTCAGGATAACAATAATTATGTGGCATGCATCAGTTGCGTAGCAGGAACCAGTTCGTACAAACATTTTGTGTACAGCCTCCCTCACGTTTTCTTTCTCCTTGATCAAATGATTAATTAGCTTGCCGTGTGAAGTAAAACACAGCCAAAAAGTACTAACTCCATAATTTTGCTGTGCAGAACCAGATTTTCCATTGGCTCATATACTCTTAGAAACTTTAACAGAAGCAGATATATTCTTAAGGGTTGTTCATAGCCTCTACTTTCCCTATTTACCATATGGGGGACTTCATACCCCTTACGAGGACTTATAAATGGGCGCCTGGGTTCAGATGCTTGGCGAGAAGCAGAGGATGGGTGTTCAGCCCGATACGTGGTATAAGGGTGAACAAGGGAAAGGTATGGAGTGGATGCAAAACGGATGAAAGAAAAGGTGGTAATGGAATAGTTGGTGAAATGAATGGTGAGGGATATTGGAGAAACCGGAGGGTGCATAGAGTATCTACGGAGGGGATTCCACACAGAGCCAATGCAGACTATTATATGTCAGGCCCTTGGAAGGAAGGGATGGAATGAGAGCGCTCTACGAGCGAGTAGCGAGCCAACGTGAGGATCCCTAACGTGTGCTGGAGATTCATCTCGACACCAGGGTTCGCTAAGCAGCCACCAGCCGTATGGGTTTCGACAGCGGTCCGTCTTCTCCCTTCGGTAGGCCTGGCAACTACGAGGCCACCCATCCGTCGAGAACAACAGTTAAAGTGCGCAAATCCCACATACGGCAGCGCTAACTCGTCCATCGCCAATATTTCCGACCCTGAAAGAATGGATTAAAAGGAAGGTGAAATGAAATGGAGGAGCAGGAAGTTTGGGGAGTGAAATTATCCTTCCCAGTTTTTGCCTTGTGACCCGGGAAACCCTCTGAAAAACACACATGGGTCGCGGAAATCGAACCCACGATCTACCGAATGCGGGTCTCCACGTTATCACGGAACCACCTCGCTCGGTACCCGGTGGGGTTATTCATAACTATAAGTTAAAGAGGAAATATTGTTGACTATCATGAAAATGTTAGAAACTTTCTAGCTGTAAACACAGGATGCTAATAGAAGTTGATGCAAATCTGAAGGTTTATTCATAGCTATAAAATAGAAAGGAAAGATCTGTTGACTAACATTAAAATTATAGAAACGTGTTTCTGGGCAACTGATACTAATCTTAGGGTTGTTCACAGTTATAAACTAAAAACAGAATATTTGTTGACTGACATGAAAATGTTATAAATTTCATTTTTAGGCGTGAATATAAAATGCTAACAAAATCCTGATATAAATTTTATGGAGCTCTTCAACGCCACAAACTAGAAAGAAAATATTTGTTGACTAACATAACAATATCAGAGATCCATACTAGGCATGAACATAAGATGCTAACAGAAACTGATACAATATTTGGAATTGTTCATAATCTAGAACAGTGGGGCGCCATTGCGCCCCTTATGTATTTTTATGACGTCCTTTATAAGCAAATGTTTACTCAGACGATTTCTATAATTAATTCAAATTTCAAGACAAAACTATTTCCTTCAGAACATCTTCCCAGTACACACCCAGTATATAATTTGCCTTTATTATCGATCGGCGCTGCAGCGTTATACAGATAAGTGAGAATTACGGGGAAGCTAAAGCGGTATTCGTTTCTTCCGTAACCAATGCGTTCCCTTTTTCCCCTCAAAAGAAGGGTTCTTGCTCTAACGGTGATTGTGATGGCGCCCGCGTCTCCTTAGGCATGAGTTGAATGTACCGGAGCACATAAAAAAGTTGAACAGCACTGATCTAGAAAATAAATATTTGTTAACTAACGTGAAAGTGTTAGAAAATTCGTCTCTGGGCATGAACATGTGATACTAACAAAAGTAATACAAGTTTTAGGGCTGTCCATTGCTATAAACTAGAAAAAAAATTAACTTTGTTTTATTTTGACTTAATATTTTATTACGGATGGAAAAGTGACCACCTTTATCCACGTTGATATAAACTTTAGGAATTCTTAGCAAGAAGATATTCTACATTGTCACGAATGGAATCCAGAGTGAAATACTCTTAGGCGTTAGAGGATACAGCTTTTGAATACCATGCATAATAAATGATCCTGAATCGCACTTTTTAGTTTTAATAAGGTTGATGGTTACACAAAAATAACATTTTCCTAATTCTATTAAAATGTAATAGTAGTAAGCTCAAAATGTGTATCTTCCTTCCGTAACATCGAAAGTGGACTGCTCTAATTATGCACTTATTCGAAATGTCTGAAACCACACAATAAAGCATGCATGTGGCTTTATAAACTTCTTCTAAAATAATATAGCCAACTTGAATATTTGTTTTGAACATCATTTCTTACTTGAAGTCATAAGTCTTATCAAATAATAAAATAAGTCAAAAAAGCATTAAGAAACCCGCTGAAACATCGATAGAGTATCAAATGCTAAGTAATGAGGAAAAATACAAGACATACTGACAGTTTTGGAAAAAGAATAAAGGCAGACCAGTGTTTAAGGGAAGTAGTTATCTTGTTAAAGTAATTTACATCTGGTAAGTTTACCATCCCTTAAGTCCTTTTAAATTAAATCAAGGCTAATTTTCAGCCACGCCTGGCCTCATTCTATAACACGTGACTACAAAAGCGTAAGTTAGGGATCTACCTTAAGGTAGGAGTCCGATAGATATCTGTCTTTACGATCAAGGAAACACATTGAGATTGTCATCAGGCTTCCGCATCGTAGACTCTTGAGCCTTGAACCAACGAACTCCGCCCTGTTTTTCAATTGTAGTTCACCAATAGCCCAAATTATCACACTTCATGATATCAATACAGTGTATTTTAACTCTGTTATTTTCGTTAAATTACAATTATTTAGTACCCACTGATACTTGCATCTAATATCGTATGAAATCGAAACGCTTTTTGGGTTTAATTCATTTTTACTACAGATAAAACTTCAAGAATAGATGGATGAATAGAGTAAAGTAACTATTCTTTCAAGTAATGTTTTGAGCTTTAACTTTTGATACCGCTATAGCTTTTGAAATGTCATTTTATATAAAGCTATTTTGACGAACCCAGTGGCTAAAACTCTGATTTTGCTGAAGACGAAAGTGAAGAATATCAATTTGATTTTAAATTAATCAGTATACGGTTTTAGGAACCGAGCGAGGTAGCGCCGCGGCGAAGTGTGTGACTCGGATTCGGGAGGTCCGGGGTTCGATCCCCGTCGACCGACCACTCTGACTTGGGATTCTCCACGGTTTACTCTCGTCACCAGGGGAATGCTGGAGGGGGGATCCTCTTCTCCACGGATTCCTCTCCCTTCATTTCTCATTTCCCTCCCTTGTCATGTTCAGGTTTGGTTGAGCGCAGTACATTCCGACGAATGCGGACACATGGCACAGGTGCTTGCGCTATAAAATCCCTTTCTAGCCCTCCTGGAAATTACTGCCCAGACCGCAAGGGTCACCTCGTCGCCCTCTCCCTGGGTAGAGGAAACACTTCTGTTGTGCGCCAGGTATTAATATCTGTGCGTCTCTGGGCTTCCTGGCTCCTCTCTCTGACAAGGCTACGGTTTCACTTCGTCTAACCTCTTCCCCCTGGAGGGGTGGTAGCTCGCAAACGACCCATGTCGGGGTCGCGGTGTCCCCCTTCGTTACTACATACACACACGCGCGCGGCTTTAGGATATTATAACTAAGGTAAGTTCCAACAAATGCAATGTAAATGACAGAGTATTCCGAGAGATAAATCACCATAAGAAGCATTGTTTTGAGCCGAAGAATCCATGAAGTTAAAATAAATTAATCGGATTCATTATTCCTTTAACAGCGGCAAGAGATGCTGCTGTTATAAGATAACAGGATACAAAGCTTAAAGCTTCACAAAGAACATATTTAAAATAACTTAACATAAGAATATATTAATTTATTTCACTCGCTTTATGGGAACGGTATGCATATGAAATGCCATATGTAGACACATTCTAATCCAAGGTACTAAAATTACGGAAGAAAAATACAACGAAAGCATAGCTCTCTACCAGTGATTTCTTAGAATTAATCTGTTGGAACAAAACATTAACAATGACTGAACCTGCTTTCTTCAATTCCACAGTATGGACTTTATCATTTCTTGGTATAAATATTTGTAGGTTAAGGCTATAGACAGTATGTTATGCCTCGTTTTTGCTTTCTATTAGTGAAATATACCTTACATATATGAATCTACATCAATTACCTAGCTTAAAAAAGTTAATCTACGACAGAACATGACAATTTTCCACAATTAGTGTACCTTCTCTCCGAAAATAATTCACTCAGAGCTATCAAACTCGGCAGTGTCTTATAAAGGTGCATAATAAACAATCCTGTGCAACAGTTTTATTATATTTTGAAAATTATGTCACTTGTAATTATGTATACAAATAAGGATTTTTTCATACTAAAACTAGAAAATTAATATTATAGGTTAACAAAACCTTTTCTTCTAAGAAAAGTGCATAGGGAGCTTGACCATAATATTTAATTACAATTTACTACTTAATTTTGAGAAAGATACATAAGAAAAAAATGTATTATTTTTATTTACCCATATATTTTATTTTGTAGCAATGGTATTAAAATTCCCTTGAAAGCTTCAAACTTTTAAAATTATCAGAAATGCTTATACCAAGTTTCATCACATTATTTCGAAAACTTTCAGAGCTATAACAAATTGTTTGTAACCTTGCATTCTAACCTACGAGCCCCCTTAACAGTTTACAGTGGACCGATGACACCCTCAAAGGAATATGATGCAGAGGCTTGTTTGGAAGAGGCTGTTTTCTGCCATAGACACACAGGTCAAACACAAAGCAGATTAGTTATCTCCCTATGCCTGAAACTCAAGTAGTTTAATTTGTGTTTATATCGTGATGGTCTAAGATAAGGGTTTTGTATACGGAATTGAAAGGAACAGCCTAAGGGCAGCTTCGTGTTTTGACCTTTTTCAGCATAGTCCAATGTTCCATGTTTAATAAATGACAAAATCGGATTAAACGACATGAATAAGTCTACTAATCCAAGTACTAATTACCCTTTCGTTGATTCATCCTGGATATACTTTCTGCAAAGGCATTTAAAACGTGAATTTAAATTCTCAATGGCGTATTAGTATTAGCAATATAGCAGTGGCAGTGGTAAATTGCAAGAGTAGTTAGAATGTTCAAATATATTACATTGCTTTTCCTTTGTTATGTTTAGTTTCATTTAACTGGGCGGGTCATATAGTAGAAAATGAATGTAAGTTATTACCCAAATGAACTACGCAGCGTAAACATCGCAAGAGACATATTTTCTTTTAAAATCTTGGAAAATCCAAACTTTGAATTTCAACCTGAGAGGTAACAAGGTTATCCTTAGACAACCAAGTGACTTAAAAATGTTGCATTAGGCACCGGAGGGATTCGAACCCTCGATCTCCTGTTTACTAGACAGGCGCTTTAACCAACTAAGCCACGGCGCCACAGTTGCTGAGTTCTGATTAGAACATAGTCTTATGTAATTGCTTTTTAATTTTACTGCCAACCGAACCATACCAATTTTTGAACTTTTTATGGGCGATATTTTCAAAATTAACTTATTTTCGTTTAGTATATATGCCATTTTGTGCAATACCGAAAACAACATTAAAATATTTCTTTCACTGACGAAGAAATATGTATTTGAAGTTGTGAACATTTAGATATTAAGCTACTCGCATAGTATCCATTGTTCACGACTTTATTTCTTAGTCAGCTCAATTTATGTATATTTGGATAAGATTGTGAGGCGCTACGAAGAAAAGTCTGTTCTACTAAGAACATCTATTTTGATGGGGTGCATAGCAGTTCGGGATACGGATCTACATGTATTTCCTTACACAACCGAGTGACTTAAAAACAGTGCATTAGGCACCGGAGGGATTCGAACCCTCGATCTCCTGTTTACTAGACAGGCGCTTTAACCAACTAAGCCACGGCGCCGCAGCTGGTGAGTTTTTCGTATTATTACTACATGTTTTACTGTTAACCGAACCGTACCAAATTTTCTGCTTTCTATGTGCGGTATTTTCTAAATTAACTTATTTTCGTGTGGTATATGTGTTATTTTGTGCAATACCGAAAATATTTAAATACTTAAATATCACTTTCACTGACCAAGAAATACGTATTTGAATCCGTTGCAGAGAAGCCAACCGGTAGATTTTAAAATAAGATTCTGTTTAGACGCCGTATTAATTAATTAACCAATCTGTGGACGCCATTGTAGAGCGCGTGTGTGCGTTGTTTTATCTTGAGTTGTTTTAGAGCATTAGGTACCCATATGTAGTTGCGGTTACTGTTATTTTTGTGTTTGCAACACAGTTGTGCATTAAACTTATATTACGATATTTATCGTTCGGAAGTGATTTTATCCAAACAAGATTTGCCGAATTTAATTAGGTTCATCATGTGTTGTGTGGTAACGATGTTCAAGCATATTACTTTAATCCTGTGATATTTGAGGTTAGAAATAATGCTTTATTATGTAGGTTGGCAGTACTACTTTTTGGTGTAATGTCCACTGCAGTTTAGTGTAATGTTGGCCATGTTGAATTCTTGGGAACTGCCGATAAGCTGTTTCCCCCAAAGCATGTTTTCTTTAGCTGGCAATGTTTCTGTGCCACAAGAAAGGATTTTGATATTTGCAAGCAGTAAAGAAATAACTGCACAAAAAAGAAAATACATACTTCTTTTATAGACGGAACGTTCAAAAGCTGTAGCAAACAATATAACAATATACGAGTGCACCATTCGTGCCAACCTTGGAAGTATAAGTCACGAAACCAATGTCGTAGCGGTGGTGTACGCTGTTCTTCCAAATAAGAAAAGGGAGACATAACGGGCCGGTTAGCAAAACAAAACATTCCACATTGGACCCCTAAGGATGTTATTCAAGGTTTTGTGGTTCGTGCCATTCAAGTTTTGAAATCCGTGTTCCCAATTTACGAATTTCGGGCTGCAACTATCATTTCAATCAGTGCATCTGAAGATAGGTACAAGAATTAGGAATGGCACGTGATTACATTCAAATTGGCTTCACGTAAGGACGTATTATGCATTAGCTCACCTTCCGTTCAACAAACCTGGCGATGGCAGGCTGATTGTACAAGAAAACTCACCAGGAGGTGAAAGATTAAGTCTGTTATACGACTACTTATTGGTAGATAATCCTTTAATACCAAAATATATAATATATAACTGTCACGATAAATGCCACAGAATCAACAATGCTGTTGAAGAATGGAATCACGTTTGAACTCAATTGTCGAAGACCACACCTTAACATGCTCGAGCTAGTTAAGGCCTTGAAGGATGGTACAGAGCTTGAAAGATCTCGAGGAAACTCGAGATCCAAGAAAATGTCTTAAAACTCTCAGTAATGTGACAAAAATTAAGTTAAAAGACATTCGTGTTTTCAACGAAAACATTTTGCATCAGAAAAAGTTAAATAATAAAATGAAATAATGAAAAAAAAAAAAAAAAAAAAAAAAAAGAATTCTTGCTGAATTAGCTTGTAATAAATGAAATGGCAAACAAACCCAATGACGAGTTTTAACAGAACGAAAGTAAAACGACAATAGTGCTACTGATGATGATGATGATGATGATGATGATGATGACAACGATAAGACGGTTAAGAATCTCATAAAATATTTTTCAATGAAATAATAAGCATGACCGCGAGTAATTTTATTAAAACATGTACCTCCCGGTGGCTGAAACTAGTTCTGTTGGTTGCTTGATTCACAACATGGATTAAGCAATTGTTAATATGGCTAACTGCTACGTATTCATTTTGAAAATACCACACTTAAAAATGTTGAACAAAACAAACTAAGCCACTATGAAAACTTACGCAGCCTCCAGAAAAACCAAGCCTAACGTAATCGAATATTCTTTCTTATGACTTAGGTCTAATAAAAAATCCCAATTAAAAATCTCAGTCTGGAACTTCAACCATTATTATTATTCAGGCCTAGCCTCGCAGCGTGAGAGGCAAAACATTGGTTAGCATGGAGGTATTCGAACCCTCAATCTTCTGTTTACTAAGACAGGCGCTTTAACCGACTAAGCTACGGCGCCACTGCAGTGCATGTCTTTCCGCCGAAATTCAGGTGTCACTACAATAGTTTGCTGTCACGTTTGCAATTTTTACTTTGTGTACTACTTGTCTATAGTAAGTAAAGTATTGCATTCCACCCAAAAGTTCAAGACCGAGATTTCACCCTAAATGCATGTTTTGAGATTTCCTGAGTCCAAAGAAAGTATTTATGGAAAAAAAGTGTGTATGTGTGCATCTGTGATCAGCATGTCCGATAAATACCAAACTTAGTAGCTAGGTTTAGCATTTTCCAATGACGCAACACGAAGATTTTGAAGAAAATATTTCTCTCTAAACTTCTTTGGTAAATTATTTGTCAAACTTTTCATTTTCTCAAAAATGGCTCTAATAGTTTTGATTAAAATACCACATGATTAAGATATTAAATGACAAATTGCATATCTTGAATTTTCCATCCTCTTCATTCGAAAGGAATTTGGAATAATTTTGTGTAACTGATAAACTATAAGAGACAGACAAAATCTACTCCACAAAAAGTTTATATTCATTTAAAACACAGCATTTATTTCAAATAACTTTATTGTGGCGTCAGCCATTTCTAAGATATCCATCGTTAGTAATTTAAATTTTCAGTGCGCTTGTCATTTTAAAAGTGATGCAGCTTTTCAGTTGTTTCTCGCGATATCATGGAAAGAATGCAGAATTCTTTTTCAGTTGTTTCTCGCGATATCATGGAAAGAATGCAGAATTCTCACACCTCTTTGGTATAGGAGAAGCGTGTGTGCCTACATTCAAGAGGTTCCCAGTTCGAATCTAGGTTAAGGATATACCCGGATAAGTTCTTATTCTTTTCTTTTTTTGGGGATTTTCCTTATTCTGTAAGGTGAAAATGGACAACTAAGGTATATGAGCCCAGGGCTCATATGAGCATAACTTCAGTCATTTTATTCATCGTTCCATATGACATAAACTGTTAGAAAGATATACGATCACATAGCGGTCAGTTTTTGAAACATTTGACTATCGATTTAGTTTTCTCTATTCCCTTGTAACTACAATGCAATGTGTAATGCGAAGATTTAACTCTATTAATATGAAGTAGATGGAAAATAAGATTTGATAAGAATAGTTTGTATAGTTTGCAACCAACGAGTGGGAAGAGAAAGTAATGTGAATGATTTTTCTATTCTTCTTTCTCGAATATCTGATCGCCCGCTGAGAAAAGAGAAGAGAGGATTTTTTAAACGTGGTGAATGGCTGGAAGTTGGCAGTGGTTTATGGTCGAGTTCGCTTTTGTGTTTACATTTCGGAACAGCACGTGATTAAGTACCGCTCGCATTATCAGCAGTGTATTCCTTATTTAAAGTTAGAAATAGAGATATTACCCCACCATCAATTTACATGACGTCACTCGCGCAGATCCTGGCAAGGTCATTCGCCACGTCTAAAAATACCTCTGTACTAGAGTGACTGGTTTGTGTTATAAATTTCGGTGTGCGAGAGCTTGTTCTAAGCTTGAGAATGAAATTGAGGAATACACGTGGAATAAACCGAAGCACTCCAGGAAAAAGTATTTAAGCATTTTTTTTGTCAGTTATTGAACTAAATTGCCACTGAAGTGTCAAATTGCCTAGTCTGTCTTATTGTCTTAGCTCTGTACTCGGAGTACTGCAGGAAAAAGTGCTTAAGCATATTTTTATCAGTTATTGAACTGATAAAGCATGGGCGTCGCGAACGGGGGGCAAGGAGGGGCCGCGGTCCCCCCTTGGAAGTTGGTGAACTTAATGTGCAATCAATTACTATTAAACTATTATTTTAATTAAGAACAATTGTTATTTAGCACAAATCAATACGGTTATTTGCAACAACTATTATAAATTTTGACAATAAAATAATGAATTAATAATATCTGATTGCAAACTTCCGACATGTGGCCCCTGCCTGGAAAAATGTCTGCCGGCGCTCATGCACTGAAGGGTCAAATTGCCTAGTCTGTCTGATAGCCTTAATCCTGCTGCAATGTTCATATTTATTATAATGTTCGGTCAACATGATCCGATCTGGTTATTGATACAAAACATGCAGATCTATTGCCATTTATACTATTTAATTTTCAAGCATACCACCAATTACTGCTTAAAATAAACTTTTTATACCGGTTATTGTGGTGATCACTGAGGATAAAGACTCAGCCGGGAACCTGACTCAAATCTATGTTGCTAAACACAAATCTCGCAGCACGAGACAAGAATTTAACAATGAAAAAAAAAAAAAAAAAAACAACAGGTGCCACACACAATGTAGGTCCATTATTACATGACTGACATCATATTGTCTAAAGTACAATAATAATAATAATAATAATAATAATAATAATAATAATAATAATAATAATAATAATAATAATAATAATAATAATAACAATAATAACAACAATAATAATAACAATAATAACAACAATAATAACAATAATAATAATAACAATAATAATAATAATGATAACGATATTAATAATAATAACGATAATAAATAAATAATAATAAATAAATAATAATAATAAAATAATAAATAATAATAAAATAATAAATAATAATAAATAATTATAATAAATAATAATAAATAAATAACCACCACCACCACCACCACCGCCGCCGCCGCCGCCGCCGCCACCACCACCACTACAATAATAATATTAACAACAACAGGGGATAGAGAATAAAGTATGCCATTTTAGAATTTTAAGAGTATTTTGTGCTATTTGTTATTGCATTTCTTTTCTTTTTAGAAGTTTTAGCTTCCGTTAATTGCCCAGGTCACCGTGGACGATAATATGAATGCAGATGTAAGCTTTTGGTCTCGAACTTCCAAAACCACCTGATATTTACCTCCAGCATTAAAGAAAATGTCTAAATAAAATCCACAGCCAACCTGAATTCAAACTGAACATGCAGTCAGCGCCAGTGTGAGGCAAGAAGTCACTCCACGATCACAGTGGCTTAAAAGTTTTCAATTGGCACCGGAGGGATTTGAACTTCCAATCTCCTGTTTACTAGACAGACGCTTTGAACACTGAGGCAGGCCTTTGCTTTTCTTCTTTTAGGCTTTCACATTTGTAGCTAGTTGCTGCACGTTTGGTGTCACATATTTTTCTGCCAACTATTCTTTCTGAATCTTTTCCCATTTTCTAGCTCCTATTTTAGAACCCTCATATAGCTATATATTGCATTGTAACCAGTATACTATGTGATACACTTTGATAAGAGATTTGTCCTGTAAGATATTGCTTTAACTACTCCAAAAGGTCCGACAGAATCGCTTTGTTTGTAGTGTCGCTTGTGTGAAGACATAAAGATTCTGTGAGGAATTTCTGTTCGCATAGCGAGAAGCAGATTTACAAATGCTTGCGAATGCCATAGAATGGGATAACAACTAAAAGAAGGAGAAATAATTAAAAACAAAAACAACTTAGTGCGCTTAAAACCGATGATATGTCTTTGATTTAGATGTTATACTACTGTTAATGCACTAAAAGTTCAAGCAACTTTAACAAAATGTTTTTGAATCCATAGCCACCAATTCGAGGGACTCAACTTCTGAATAAACACACATCGCTTCGAAAACAATGTTATTTTTTATCCTTGCCTGTTGCATTCTTAGCAACACGTGGCCTATAGGCACTTCTAGAAGCACCTATACTAAAGAGAGCATTAATTTATTTGCCATACGTCATTAATAAATGAAGGGGCCAAAATGAAGACTAAGGCTCTCCTTAGAGCGTCAGTGTTATACATTTTCGGCTTGTGACAACACTTTCATTGCTAAAGAGTAGAAAGAAAGCGGAGAAGGAACAGTTTTAGAATAAAAGTGACGTTTATCCGGGAGATTCATATCCCTCTGTTGTAGTGTGGGGTACGTCTGAGGGCACGGTTTTCTATCGGAAAAGGAACATCACGTTATGCTTGCAGTGTGTTCCATAAAATCAAATCTTTAACATTCATATTGATTACTGTGCTAGACAAATGATAATAGCTGCAGATCGAGGTTATAAGTTTTGAGGTTCCCTGAATTAATATAATAGCTAGCCCACTTCATCTGGCATCGGCTTAAGTAGATAACCCTTCGTGCATTAAAACAGTTGCAGAACTCCACGGCGCAAGAGACAGCAGTGGCGCGTTCCGCCTCTCAGCGAAGACGTAAGGTGAGAGGCAGTTGAATTAGCTTGTCAGTGGCGTAGCATGGTGTTTGGGCATGGTTATACTTTGCGATATTTTGCGATAGCAAAATGCACTGTTGCAACATTTGCGTCCCTTTCAGACTTCTGTTACGTTGTTTACATGTATATCCTTTATTTATTTGTTTATTTATGCACTTAATTGTGATTGCTTCAACACTTTTCCTCACGCTGAGACGATAAATATATATTATATTAATATAAAAAGCTAGAATATATGATCATATTTTTTGGACTACATTACTTTTATTCCTTTCTCGTTATTATATAAATATATATCAACACCGCTGGTACTATATACGAGCCCCACAAAAAGAACCAAAGAAGGAAATACAAGCAGAACAATGGAACGTTATTTACATTGAAACGTTATTTACATTGAAAGAAATATGTACATTGGCATTTACCCAATCTTAGTACTCCATAGTTTCTGTTTCTTTTTCTTCCTCATCCTCCGAAGACCACCAATAATCCACAAATCTTATAAAATTCACGGACGGTTTTGTTTTCATCGTATTTCGTCTTTGTTTCTAAATATCTAATTTAATGGTTCTTACTACGTACATCTGGGAACGGTAGTTGCAGCCGCAGTATGTGCAATCGGCGAGTCACACTTGCCGTCACCTCCTTTAAAGTAATTGTACACATTTTGAGTATTGTCTGACATCTGCTTATGTACTGCTTTTCCACGTCCTGCAAGCGAGGAAGTTGCTTTATAAGTAGCAGGTGCTTTACCTATTTCCCACGGCCGACACATATTTATACAGCTTTAAGAGTGTTTTGAGCAATCTCTGTTGTGCGCCACTACTCGTGTTTGAATGACTGCATAAACCTTGCAACTCTACTTCGTATACACGCGCCCGCCACGCGATGCCCTTATCTCCCCCTTCCATCGTCTCAAAAGACTGAACAAAGTATATGTACTTTGAACTCGTGTGAAGGGTACGCATAGGTGAAACTTTTAAATTCTACAATTATTAGTGGATTTTGTTCAAACTCATATGAGACATAATACATGTAAGGATTAATGTACATTGAAAATTTTCATTGCAACATCTTACCTTTAAATTTAGAAGCAGAGGATTGAAATCGGCGATCGCGCTGGCTACGGTATAGATAGAACCCCCCCCCCCCCCCCCTTCCAATAAACGGTTAGGAAAGGTATTGTTCAGGCGAGTGCGGACGTTGGGGGCGGCAGGAGATAAGGCCCTATGAGGTGATCCTGTACAATTCCTGCTCACATATTAATACCTGTTAATCTCTGCTGGTGACCAGGTACATGGATTGTTGTCACTCCAGATAATGGCTGTTGCGGCAGCTGAATACACCATGAAGAGTGAAAACAGCCTCATCGATGAACAATACGAGTTTGGTTCAATAGTACAGCGCTGAATAATCCATTGACAGAACTGGACTCTGGGTTGAAGATCATTTGACCCCAGTGCTTGCACCCGTAGGCGATGATAAGGGTGTAATTGTTGCTTCTTTATTACTTTCCACTCAGAAGTTTATGAAACGTTAATCTCACGGACAAGTCAACGGGAAAGTCATGGCTTGTTACCATACGATCTAATATCATCTCAAATTCTGGTGTCCGAACAGCTCCTTGTTTTGCTTCCTGGCCAACTCTCTGTGACTTAAACGCTTAAACGCGCCAGTCTTTCTTATGTTCCTATTCACACCAATAAATGTGTTCCAATTCGGATGATGTCTGTTGAAATTGCTAAGTTCTAGGCTTACATTCTGCCGCACCATACATTAAATGCACTTTAAGCAAAATAAATAAGACATGAAAGCGCCATGCAGTTGAAATTGTTGGGTAGGAAGGTGCAAAGAAGTAAGTAAGTACATTTGCTAAATGTCTTCTGTCGGAAAAAGATATATACTTTTTCCGATTGTAGGTAACTCCTGACTCAATATTTCAAGCATAGTCAACTTGATTTGGTTTGTGCAGAACACAGGATTAGCTATTGAATCATGACTGATATCTGATTCTAAAACTGACATAATAAATGCAATTATACTGCTGCTTACTACGATTACCTAATCCTTTTTCCAGTTATTATTAGTTAATACTTTGTTCGAACACCAGAAAGATTAGCTTGACGGGGATGACGAGTAGACGCAATCTTTCGAGGCCAAAGTCTGTGTTATAACCGTACATTTCATTTTTTCTTTTTTAATTTCTACCTGTTTTTAGTGGCTCTTCCATGTTATAACCGCCTTCAACAATTTCTACAGCGAAGAGTCATGCCGTGTCCGAGAACGAGAATGGGAATCCTAAAAGATGACCAAATCCTTTTTTCCGTTCCTCGGGAACCTGGAAATCTTCCCATTTATTGTAAACGCTCACATGCATACATTTTAAGTTTGTCATTTCGTTTTGATTACCGTTCTGGGTTATAGGGAGCCAGCCATTATTGGAAAGATTATTTCGGCAATTAACTTTTTAATCAGAGTTAATAATGTAAATAATTATTATTACTATTATTACTTATTATTACTATTATTACTTATTATTACTTATAATTACTTATAATTACTTATTATTACTTATTATTACTTATTATTATCATCATTATCATCATCATCATCATCATCATCATCATCATCATCATCATCATCATCATCATCATCATCATCATCATCATCATCATCATCATCATCATCATCATCATCATCATCATCATCATCATCATCATCATCATCATCATCATCATCATCATCATCATCATCATTATTATTATTATTATTATTATTATTATTATTATTATTATTATTATTATTATTTACCGCCGCCACCGCTACCGCCACCGCCACCACCACTACTATTAAACAAAGAGGAAACATGCACATGAAAGAAGGGAAAGAGAAGGAAATAAATACATGTGTTTATTCGGTACCAAAGTTTAAATGCGCGAGCTCAATTTTTGTGTTCTCAAGGAATTTTAAAATTTTATTTTGTTTTCTGAATTGTCTATTTAATGGAAAAACCTAGAAATGTATACCTCAACATGCAGTTAGTTATGTTTGCAAAGAATAAAACTTCGCCATTCTTACATTTTCCGGATCTTTCTAATGTTTTTCAAAAATCCTTTAGTAATTACCATGCTCAAATTTATGTTACCTTGAACTTAAAGGTCAAATGTTTAGACACATATAATTCACTAGCTAGAAGTGAAAGTAACGCCAAAACTGTCAATCATTTGCATAATGCAGGCGAAGGTGAACTCCTCCTGGTGTGCGGTGAGCAAGAATTTGATAGAGGTATAGATAAGTTTCCAAAAGGGGCCCGCCGCCCGCAGAAAAATCGTGAGCCAACAAAGGTGAGATATTCGGGCTTTAAAGTTATCCTAACGTCACGAGATTCCTTTAGCTGCCAGGCATTCCTCTGCAGTAGTCTCCCAGGAAGTAGCATTGTTTCAAACAGCTCTTGGACTGTAATTTACTGGACTACAAACGTAGCCAATGCATAAAAAAACCAGTTTCTTCCTGAAGGTCACATGGTATACGGCCACACGAAATTTGATCTCAGAAGGACTTCCACTACAGTTTTTTAAAGCTTATTTCAGTATTGTTATCTCTCTCGAAATGCTTCACCTAAAGTTCGAGGTCATTTTGTTTAGTGCAAGAAATTAATAGGTTTCTATAGAGCTGTACACGTTTTGCTTGCACATGATATGGTTTGCGGATATTCAGCGACCTTCAATGGGCAACCGCAGACGAAATGTCTGACAATTGAGTTTATCAAGATGCATTCTGAGATTTATTTGGCTCTGTTGGAGCAGTGGTTTAGTTGAATGAAACCTTTCAATGCTAATTGACCTCGTGTATAACTGATTTAGATATCCTTGATAATGTTGAAATCCGGGAAAATACTTTGCTACATTTTACTCTAAGTTTTGGAAATATTTGATTTATGTAAACTTAAATGAGCCTTATTCATGAAGTGGTCAAAATACTCTCTATAGATCTTGGATTATTAAATGAATGCAAGCAAGGGTGATCAAATCAAATACTGACCAAATTTATAAATTGTGTTAGGAGTTAGGTGTGTGTGTATGTGTGGAGTGTGAGAGGGAGACACCTCGACTCACCGCGATCCCGACATGGATCTTTTGTGAGCTACTACTCCCCAGGTGGAAGGGATGAGGCGAAATGAGGCCACTGGCTTGTCAGAGAGCGGAGCCAGCGAAGCCTGGAAACGCACAATAGGCCATAACAGCTACAGATATTGGCACCTGGCGCACAAATGTTTCCTCTATACAGGGAGAGGGCGACGAGGTGACCCTTGCGGCCGGGGCAGAAACTTCCAGGAGGGCCAGGGAAGTGGTTCCAGAGTACAAGTATCTGTGCCATCTGTCCACATTCACCGAAACGTACCGCGCTACCAACCAAACCTGAAAGATTACAAGGGAGGGAAATGAAAGATGAAGGGAAAGATTCCGTGGAGAAGAGAATCCACCTTAGCATTCGCCTGGTGACAAGGAGAAACCACGGAAAAACCCAAGTCAGAGTGGTCGGGCGACCGGGATCGAACCCGAGACCTCACGAATGCTAGTCGCACACGTTGCCGTAGTGCCACCTCGCTCGGTAGGAGTTAGGAGTAGTCAAAAGGAGAAGCTTCCACTATCAGGACCGCAGCACCTCACATATCCCATTGGCGAGCCTCTGTGTTCCGTTACGCTTGGGAGAAAGGGATGTAGGGAAGACACCGAAGGTTGACCAGATTTGTACCACTATGTAGGCCAACATGACACCAATCCGGAGGCCGGCTACTGCTGTCTTAGCCACTCACAACGTGGGTGTCGCGGGTACAAAGCGACACTTTCATGGAGGAAGGGACCCCAGCATTTCTGCCTGAACCTATAAGCCTGAAACAGATGAGGTGAAACAGATGGAGGAAAATGATATAGTAAGTGATGGACAGGAAATTCGTGAAAAAATGACAAAAGAAAGAAAGAAAAATGGACAACAGGACGCGAACCAAATCCAGGTGCTCCTGAAGGTGAGCCTCACATGCTACCTTAGAGACCTACTGGAGACTTGCTCGTTTACGAATTGTGTTAAAAATTAAATTTATAAATCACCAACAATGACAAACGTTTTGTCTAGGCATTTATTTCTTTGAACTCATTTTGAACGATCATGTGTTTTGTACTCCGGAACGTAAACAAGTAGCATCACTCCATCACAAAAGCAGGGCATAAAAGGGTGTACTCTCATTAGTGTGATGTTTTTGTAGTGATGGAAACAGAAATTTGTGCACAGCAGTTCGCAACATATTTTATCATGGACGTTTCTGTCTGTCTTGTTACAGAAGGGATTCCAGCTCGTCTGGCGATGTATATTGTGCGTTAGACCCTGAGAGGAAGGATGAATGAAAGTACTCTACACGCGTCCAGAGCGCATCGGAGATAGAGCTACTACAGTGGGTTCCTAACAGATGCAGGCAGTTCTTCAGCCCGGCTGAGTTCCAGGCCACTCCGTAAGGCAATCCTGGTGCAATTGGGTGACAGTCCTCCTAGCAGCGACTAGCCGAATACCGTATATGCAGAGCACAACCTCCACCGCCGCCCATCCTACCGGATACTTTGGAAAGACCGGATAGAGAGAATGAAATGAAAGGGAATGAAGCTCGGGGGATGTAAATGTCTTTCCCAGCATTCACCTGAATGACCCAGGAGAAGCCCTCAAAAAAACACAAGGCCAGGAAGGTCGGTCAAGGAAATAGAACTCGCGATCTTCCAAATAATGCGGGCCATAGACGTTGCCGAATGAGCCATTCCGCTCGGTTCATGAGGGGTTTACACAACATATGGAAGGGTATAGGTAACGTTTCAGGTTTGCGAGTTAAGAGTTATATTGTAGTTATTTTAAGTGTGTGAAGCAGGCATACCCAAGCACTTGAACTTGCGAAACGCTTCTTGGAATCAATTCCTATGGTGAAGCCTTTTAGTCTTGATCAGGGTTGAGGAAGACGGGAAATGTAAAGCAAAGGCATATAGACATATTTTCGTCTATGAAATGAAATGTGCTTTAAAGTTTACTGAAATATTTCCATTAATTCTCAAATATGAATTATGCAAAATCTTTGCCACACAAAACTCAATAAGTCAAACCACTTGTTCCACTATATACTAGTTACATGAATGGCACTGCAACAATAAGTTCCAGACAGTAAGCTCAGTGCAATTTCATCATTATTTCCAGTTTAGTTGAAACGCACGCTTGTTTATTATTTGTTTAGATACTGATCAAGATTGCTCTTCATTCAATCTTGTCTCCTGACTGTCTCACGCTATAATAATTAGGAGCTTAAAATGTGATACGCTATCTTGAGAGCATGCCATACTTTAATGACTCCGGAACCGAGGTATAATTAAATTGCTGAGAATCCTCTTTTAGAGGAGCCAAGATATTCAAATTGGAAATTTCTGAATGCAGTTTGTGATTTTCTTACTTTCTGATATACTTTTAGTTTCTTAACCCTTTATTGATTTGTTTACGGTTAGTTGGTTAGAAACCAAAGTTAGTATTTAAGTTTAATATCTTTTAAGGATACGACACGAAGATTTTTAAGAAACTTTACCCACCCTAAACTACCCTTTACACGAAAAATGTTTTGAAAATATTGATTTTCTCTAACAATTTTGATTAGAATGTCATATGCTTGAGATACTTTTAAGGCGAACGAAATGTATATTTGAATTTTCCGGCTATAGCCTATGCATTCCTGTTTACTCTGGATGACTTTTGCTTAGCTGGTAAACCTTAAGAGATAGACCAAATCTTACTGTGCAAAAAATGTAGATCTTGCTAAAACACAATTTATGTACAAATATTTTTTTTTTTGTAAAATGAATCATTTCGGAGATATTCCTTGTTGTTTGTGTGAGTTCTGGAGTTAAACTTTCGTCAAATTGAAGATCTTATTCATTTTGTGTATTTCAGCCTTGTAAAGAAGACGAAATCTCAAAGCTTTAAAGGATTTGACTTTCTCAAAATCTACTGTACTCCCATATTTTCCTTGCACCTACAAGGAAATAAGCGATAAGATAATTTCTGCAAATGTTTATCTCCACTAATACGCAGAAGATATAGAAATAAGAGTTTGTAAGAATGGTTAGTGCAAGAATAGAGAAAATCATGTGAATGCAGCACATCAGACGTTTCATTTTTAACATGTTTTCTACCTGCAGTCGGTAGCATCTGAGGCTCGCATTCAGGAAGATCGAGCTCAAAATCCCAATGAGGATAGACCATCCGATTAATGTCTTTTTTCATACTTTTCTCTGATGGTAGGTGAATGGTGTGATGAATTCTTACGCACTACTATATTTGCTATCCCTCATTCTTTTTTCAGTTCACTTTCCTCTTCAAATGGCCAAGGTTGTGGCATGGCAGACAATGGTTTGGGGCATAAGCAAACCTGTGCCTGCCGCCTCTGGATGTATAATTTTTTATGCTCCCTGACCTCGTTCCTTACTCCCAAAGATTCAATAGGCCAGAACTGGCCTTTGTACTGAAATCCTGCTCCATCATCAAAATCCTCGCCATTTTGCTTAGCACAGTGAAAATTACCGAGCGGGATGGCTCAGGTGGTAACTTCTGTGGCCGGCATTCGGGAGGTCGCGGGTTCGATTCCCATGTCTGCGCATTCTGATATGGGTTTTTCCGTGCTTTCCCCATATCACTATTTCATACCACGGTTTCCTTTCCATCATTTCCTTTCATTCCATTTCCTTATCATCTTTCAGGTGAGGCATGTAGGGTCGACAGTGTCGGGCAGATGGCGTGGATGATTACGCATGGTAACTACTGTTCTCGGCGCTGGGTGGCGTCTAGTGACCCTTGCCCTCCGTCGAGAGGGAACGGGACGCTGCGTGCGATACCGACCCGGACCCGCGCTGTGATGCTGGCTGCTTGACGGGTGCTAGCGCTGGGATGAAGACATCTCGACGCTGGTTAGGGACTTCCACGCGTCTCTGGTGGGCCTGTCTAGTTGCGAGTCTGATAGTACCCCTTCGGTTCCCTCATTCATTCCTGCCTCCTGGGGGGTGGCAGCCACAATATACTTGAGTAGGTCGACGTGAGGGAGGTGTCCCCCTCCGTACTGTACCCTTTACCCTTTACAGCGATAATTCTTTCAATTTAGTGCTAACCAGTTGAAAGGCTGCCTTCCAGTTCATTGTACCCAGCTAAACCGCTTACTAGACTGCAGTTTTTCAAAGACACTGGAGAATATTTGTAGGAGAAAAATATATTTGAGAAAAGGGAGACTAAATAAAATTATAAACCCTATCATTATGTTATTGCATAAACTTAAAACTTGAGTAATGTAATAAAATAACATACTAGAGGAGTAATTACACACTAGTTCTAAAGGATTCAGAAACTCAAATTTGCTACAGCTCATTTAAATTAGAAGCACACTTTTCCTAGAATAACTTTTAAAAGCAACAGGGTATCAAGGTTTACCTCGTGTAACAGTATTTAATTTATGGGAAACAGAATTATTGGAATATTTCAAAGCTTTTCTTGCTTGAATAAGTTATTTTTTCAAAATCTTTAAATAATAAAACCACCAATGGAAAAAAATGGGAAAATATATTCCATTAAAGGGTTTAAGAGTGAACGAATAAATAAGGAAAACATTCTTATGTTACGCTGACATGACTTTTTCTACTCAATTTTCTAGACTATTCTTACAAAAGTTTTGAATTTTTCTGCGTGCTTGTTGTTAATCGAGATAAACTTTCATTAAACGTTTAAACACTGCGTTGCAGATGTAACGTAATAAGTATAACATACTAGAGGAGTAATTACACACTAGCTCTAAAGGATACAGAAACTCAAATTTGCTACAGCTCATTTAAATTAGAAGCACACTTTGCCTATAATAACTTTTGACACCAACAGGCAGTGGCGTAAAGCGATAATCAGTTTTTTTAAAAAGTGAATTGTTATCCGATGGCTCAGAATTCTGCTCTCTTTGAATGTCCACGAGAAAAAAAAGTAGTGACCTGCCACTTCACAGAAACAAACCAATAACAAAGAATATCTCAAAAATACTTAAGACACACACTTTTGTTTCACATAAAATGTGTGCTTTGACGAGATCGGCCGGTCTGGATGGCTCAGTTGATAGGCGCGGCCTACTGATTCCAAGGTCGTGAGTTTAAATCGGGTATAGATCAGCAGATTTTAAGTGTGCTTAAAAGCGAGAGGCTTATATCAGTAGATTTACTGGCGTATAAAATTGTCTTGCGGCGAGACGAAATTCAGGCACAGCGGCGGCGCTGATGTAATCTTGGTAATTGACAGCGTCGTTAACAAAAAGTATTTAATTATTTATTTAACGAATCTGCTTTTTGTCTAATAATATTTCGTCTATCTCTTACGGTTTACCAATTACAATTACAAATCACAATGCAGAGGACTTCAGGGGCTATTTTTAGAAAAGTCAAGTCATTTTATTCACAAAATAACTTAAATGTACGTTATTTTAATCAAACTCATTAGATATTTTTGTAAAAATCAAAATTAGTGAAAGTTTATTTTTTCTCATGAAGTCCAGTTTTAGGTGGGAATATTTTTTCATGTCGCATGCTTGGAAGACAGATAAATATTTCTTTAGTACAATAAGTATACCTAATTTCCAATCAAAAAGTCTAATATTAATAATTTAGAATAAATAATTCAAATTCTGGTTTATATTCATAATCATTATAATAATTTCCTTTATTCCATAAGTTTAACTCATTTTTTATAAAAATTAATATATATCGAAAATCGACAAACGCTTTATTCTATAGAATATGGGTTTGGTCATATTAGAGGAGTAAATTTTATATTTAACCGATATTTCGTTTTTGATTTATGATGTTTATTTATTTATTGTTGTTTAACAACGCTGTCAATTACTAGGATCACATCAGCGTCACCGGTGTGCCGGAATTTTTTCCCACAGGAGTTCTTTAACATGCCAGTAGGTAAATCTACTGACATGGAGCTGTCGTTTTTAAGCACACTTAAAAACTATCGGTCTGGATCCGATTTGAATCCGCGACCTTGGGATCAGTAGACCAGCGTCTAAACAACTGAGCCACCCAGACCGACTAATGTTCACAGACAGAGACATGCACACATATACACATTATACAGATTTTAAAAATGATTTTCTTTGTGGATTCAGAAGTCTCAAAACTTTATTTCCGGTGAAATATCGATATAAAGTTTTGAAGAATATAATATTTACTTCCTTTGGAGAAGAGAAGGAGAGAGGAAAATATAGAACCATTGATTTGGGAGAGTTTGCTAATTCATAGATCTCAATGAATAAAACAGTTTTGTATAAATTTTAGCTAGTTTTAAATAAACAATATTCTTCTTTCAGAGGAATATGAAGAATAGCTGATCTACTGTATTCTTGGCTTGAACTATTAAACGTTATATACGATGTTGTTCTGCTCGGAACAATTTTATGATGTACGTGGGGAGCATCATTAACAGGTGAGAGTTTCGTCATACATCAAACAATTTCTCACCTCGGGGCGCCTGTTTAACACGCTGTTGGTTCACTACCAGGCTTTATTGCCTCTAAATATTCTTGAGATGTGTGGTGTAGTTTTGAGCCACGAAGATACCGTGATGAAGAGGATTTTACAATACTAACTGCCTACGTTTTTTGGTTGCTGATCAAGTTGAATTGTTCCTGGTATCAACTGCTTTCTCTCCCATCTAGCTAAAGCAAGAAGCAAAACTATTGTATTGCACCCGAAGTTAAAAAATTATAAAAATTATAAGATGCACATTTTAAGATACCTTATATGAAGGAATTGGAACATTTTAAAATTATTATTATATCCACTAGCCATGGGCTAATCTCCGCTGGCGAGCCTGAAGATTGTTTTAATAATCACTAATCTCAGGGTGGTACGGATACATCAGATAGATTAAATAATCTACTTCACTTTTAAGAATGTTAGAACGTTTTATTAACACTCGTAAATCATTATTTTTCAACAAATCACTCACAAGGAAAATCTGCTAAACAATAGCGTGTCCCGTCGCTAATGGAGTAATTGCTAGGCACAGCCAACAATTATTATTTTAAGGTCAAATTTTCTGGTAAAACTCATGCGATAGTTCAATCTCAATAATTATTACTTGCATCATAGTTGACTATTGAAGTATCACAACAAATTCACTGTTCTTTTTCAGTTTGTTTTATAATCAATACTTCACATTGAGACGCTAAATTTTGATTCATCTCACTATCTTCTTCATAGCACAAGACAAAAGAAGTCAGCATATGCTGTCTATATCTTAGCTTGATAAGGTCAGGAGGCCTTTCTGCTGCCTTTATGTTCATATTTCATATCATTGCAGAGGGCTTACACAGAAATACTGCCTCAGAATCAAACTAAATAGACGAGAAGTAACCAACCCAGCAATCGCCTAGTGGCTAACAAATACCGCAAAAAAAAAAAAAAAAAAACTTTGGTTAGGCTGGTCAGTCATCTGAGATCGAACTTGGGACCTCCCAAATGGGAGTCCCGAACGATATCGATGAGCCACTCCGCTCTGTAAGTGCAGCTGGAAAGCGAACATAGACAACCATTCAAACAGAGAATCAACAAGGTTTTTAAATGCTAGTAGTACCAATGACGTTCTATTTCATAGAAAATCAATTCATGATCAGCATGGTGGGTGAAAATCTAATTCAACAATTTCCTGGGTAGGTGGACCACCAAGTTTTCATAAGAGTTAATCACAAAGTTTTATTCAACTTGTGTGGTTGTTTGTGTTTGCTGAATGCTGTGATTGGCTCGCGGTTGATGAATTAACTAAAATAGTCAGTCCTTTTTACTTTCTCTACTACGCATAGTAAAGTAGAGGAATTGTGTTCCACCCGTCTCGTGCATCTCCACCTGTTGTCTTGTAGTCTCCGTGGCCTCCCCATTTCCATTTTAATCTTGTGGCTAACTGTGTCAGGTCTTTTGTCTGTGATAGCTGGTTTAATCTCACAGTGGAGATTCTATCTTACAGAGATACTCCATTGCGTTGCATCTACTGTTGGTATATTTGGATTTCGCTTTTCTGATGTGTTTATAGTGACCATGTCTGACACCTATAGGGTAATGCAGGATAGACACAGATTTCCAGTGTGTGGAATTTAGTTCGTCTGCTTAGCGTTTGGTCTAAGAGTATCAATTTAAGATCTCAAAATGCCTTCCAGGCTAGAGAGATTCTCCTGTGTATTTTCTTCTCTATGTTGTGCTGAAAGGATATTAGTTGCCCCAGGTATGTATACTGGTTTAGTATGTGAGGGGTATTAAAAATAAACTTCTCGGTTATTAATTGTAAAATACTAGTTGAATGATTTCCAATGTTAACTGAACACAATTTTCTCCCTTTACACGATTATTAATTATAAAGGAAATAAGCAAAACTTTCTTATTTAAAATAAGCTGCCATTTCAAGATTCGACTCCTTTATTCTTTCTTTCTTTTTCTTTTGTGGTGCATTAGTTGCTAAGTTATGACCATAATTATGACCATTATTATGCACAAAATAATCATTTTTTACTCCATGGCATTTTGAACTAAATGTTTCCTTCGCAAACATTTTTTTCATAAGTATGTGTTGTATTCAAGTACATGAGCTTCATAAATCATTTTTAATCTTTCAGAAATTTATGGAATAAGATTAGGTGTTTTAAAGACTATGTGTGTCAGAAATAATCGGGCTTTTCAAAAGTGCAACAAATGTTACATCGGTTTAGTGGTTTTTGAGATTATTTAAACTAAAAATGTTCTATATTTATAATATTAATATAGATATTTTATATATTTAATGTGTAAGATTTTACTAATCGGATTCAGTGAAAATTTATTGTCATAATTGCATTTGTTTCCATCTAATTTCTTATATACTGCTACTGCTCTATCAATATATTAAATATTGGAGAGCAAGAGGGTTAATGACTTCATTGTCAAAAATCCAGCATTAGCTAACAACAACAATTTCTTATATTTGCATTTATGCACTATGTGGCACTGGAAATCACTTTAAAATGCATTTTACAAAGTAGGTACAGTAAAGTCTGTCTTCAGCAGAATCGAACGGGACTCTCGGACAATTCCATTAAAACAGATTTTCGTTTAACGAAGGTAGGCCTAGGCTATTGACAGAATTAAACCGTGAACATGCATAAATGGACAGAATGAGATAAAAATGTACGTACCTTATTCAGTTGTATGTATTTAGATATTTCTGCTGCAAGACATATAAGTATGTAATACACACCAAAGCATGTAATGAACGAAAAATAGCTGTATACACAATTCATTTATTTTTCCGGTAGTCTAGGAGAGTTTTCTGGACACATTGCTGCTTAGCTGCTCGGCTTTCCAAGAACACTTTGACCTAAGAGGCCACATCAAACATATCCAAAACATATCGCCATAGGGCTAATTGTTGCGGTTCCCTCAAACTTTTCACACAATCCCGTTAAGTCTTTAGTCTATACTCTTCTTCCAAAGGACATATTCTTCTTCATCTTCCTTCGTCTTCTATTCTTCTTTCCGACTTCGCATATCCTCAATTAAAGCATCTATATTAAATGCGTCTGTTTCAGCTTGCACATTACTATGTTGACATATTCCATGGCATTGCAATTGAAAGTATCTTCATTGATGTTTTATGCTGAAAAATTTCTAAACTCTGCATTCTGGAACTGCAAATTTGCCTTTAAAAGGCGTACTTTGATTTCGTTATCCGCGTAACACAGTTTCCGTTTAATAAAGGGAATTTAACATGTTTTTCAACCCTAAATATTTCCGTTTAAGACAGATTTCCGCTTAACAGGGGGTCCGATGAAGGAAGGTTTTACTGCATATAATGATTTTATATCTCCTTGAACACCAAGCTGTAATTAATGCATTACCTATTACAGGCAGTGCAAGGTATTTGATTACGTGATACCAGTCCCACCTGATGAAAGACTCAATTTGGGAACGCTGGATGAAAAGCATATCCATTAGCACCAGTTGTTTATTACAGGTGATCCAAATGCTGATGTTTTTTGGTTGCCGGTTTCAATCCCATTTTCCTTTTGGCAGAGAAACATAAACCATAGCCGTCCGCTGGTCCATGTTAAGACATTTCAAAGCTTTGCCGACGATAACCACATAGTCTGGACCACATGAGTCCGTGTAGCGGTTGCTTTGGCAAGTAGTGATGTTGTTTCAGCGTAGAAAGACGTGGGCTAGAAAATGATTTCCCTCCTTGGGCGTCACGTATGCACGGGTGCTTGTTTAGGCTTACGTAATGACAAACAAAAATTATGTTTTGTTATGAAAACAGCAGCAGAACACAACTAATAACTGGAGGAGCACTGGTAATGAATACAACAACTTTTATAGTTCTCGGTCACAAATAAGGGCCATTATATCATACATTGGCACCAACCCAACCAGAATACCGTGCCACATGCAAAGCACAGCAGGAAAAAAATAAAATAACAAAGTGTGAGTGGTGGTTAATAGTTCTCGTTTATATAATGGCAACCTGCATCTTAAAGAAATGGTATATTGTTAAAAAAATACAGATGTTATATAGTTATAGCATAATCAGCAGAAGTACATAATTATATACATATTCTGTGCTATGTGCTTCTAAATCTTTTAGAGCTGCGTTTCATTTATAGAAAATGTTACACTTTTCGTATTAGTTACTGCCAGAGTTCTTCACTATTATTATTCCCCCCCCCCCCACAAAACTATATACCTCTCCTTGCTACCTCAAGTTCTGGTAAAGACCATTTAGTAGAGATGATGTTGAATGACTAACTTAAGAACCTTTACCTTCCTGCGCGCTCAGTCATGTGCAAGAGTAGTCCCTCTGAAATGGATTTTATGTAAGGAGGATTTATAAACCGTCATATTTTAAATGTAATTTATAAGTGTATTATTTCTGGTTTTATTTTCCAGCATTCCTAACGTAATGTTTTATAAGGAAACAACAGAATGCCATTTTTGAACTACCTTTACGCTGTCTGAGTGCAATTTCATCTATACATCTTTAGCAGTGTACTTATTAGCTATACCCACTTTAATATTATTTTATTCAATGACTTTAAAGTTTTCCAGTCTTTTTAGTTTTAAAGAAACTGTGATTAAAATTTGTACTGCTTATCCTTTATTTATCACCAAATATTTGCGCTATTAGTAGTTGCAAACATTGAAATACTTCGAAAGGTCGAATTGTAGATTGAATTTACCATTTTTAGTTTATCACATTTTCCATGTGATTTTTAACCTAACCGAATCATCTTTCTGTAAACTAATCATTATGGCTTTAAGAAAATGCACAAAAATAATTGTAACATTTGTTGCAACTTAAACTTTTTCTATGTTAAAAAATGTAGGAAAATTATACCGATTCGAGATAAAGATATCTAAAGTATAACTATCAAAATGCTGACAAATTATGAGAAAGTTACTGGGGAAAGTGCACCGAGAAAAACAGGCAATCCACGTATTAACAGTGCCTTACTTTAAACAGACAAATTCCCTGGAAATCGTCGAAATTATCGGACTAATGGTAAGAACCCCTCGCACTGTTCCAAAACACTGTCACCGCATGTAAACAATTGGGCTTGCCTAAAGACATTGAATACTTCAGTTGCGAGAAACGCGGGGAGATGGCGCCCCTCCAAAATATTTCGAATCGATATCTTTTAAGTCTATTTTCTTATAATGTGTATAATATCATTGTTGGAACCATCTGTGCATTCCAATTTTTTGTCAAAGCGTCTTGATAAAGGCTCGTTCTGTACACAGCATATAGCTTGTATGGAAAGTCGTTGGAGGTTCTAGCATCTAATAAACGAATCGGGGAAAGGAGAAAGAAGAAATTTCTGTTGATAATAAAACGTTTGGAAACAGTGTAACAGTCAGCCTGTAGCAATTGCTTTATGGAGGATTGCATAAATGTGAGTCCCCAAACATTTTCTACCAATTAATTCACTGTCTAAAAATATAGTAAAATATATAGTAGTTGTCGCCCTTCGTGGTTCAATCGCTTTACTTCAGTCACCTGTACAGAAGGCAAAATTGAACCGTTTTAACTATGTTGCACTTTACCTAAAATTTCACTTTCAATAATAATAATAATAATAATAATAATAATAATAATAATAATAATAATAATAATAATAATAATAATAATAATAATAATAATAATAATAATAATAATAATAAAAAAATTTATTATTTTAGCATTGCATAAAGGTTGTATTTCTTTAAAAGATTGTTTAGTTGTACCCTGTGCAATGTGATAGTCGGTAATTACTGGAAGCTATTGTTTTTATTTCAGCAATAAATTTGTATAGGCAAGAAATAAAGGACTGCAAATCACTCATTACTTATATAGCTGTCATGAGTACAATCATTTCATGAATGTGCATTGATTTACAAGTATTTAACAACTTTTTTTTCTTTTGGCTTTGAATATTGATTTCACATGAAATCATATTCTACGGAAGTTTTAATTGTATGAGTGTGTTTTCTGATAAAGAGAGTAGGAATATCAGTGTTATATTAGATAGTACAGGAATAAAACATAATACACCACCCATTTCCAGTTTAGCATTATTTTCTTATCCTCAATTTCCATTTTAGTTTGTTTCAAATGCTTTTCGTAAAACACATCTGACAAAATATTATCTTTGCTTTTCTGGATTCTTCAGATACAAGAAATGCATCTTTGATGGAATAATACTCAACATCACTTACCTAGAGTAACACGTAGCACTTAATATTTAATATCGAGATTCCACAGAAAAATAATTTTTAGAAAAAGATCTGTACCCGTGCACACGTGTCTGCCTGTTTGTGAAAATCATAATTCAAAAATGAAGATTCAGATAAATATCAAACTTTGTTAAGCTCCACATCATGCATTGATGCGACGCGAAGTTTTCAAGAAAATCCCCACTCCCGGCTACTCTTTACATGAAAAAGTGTTAGTTTTTTTTTTATTATTTACTCTCAAATGCTTAAACTATTTTTATTAAAATGCCACATGTTCAATACATTATCAAGGTGATTAAATATACTTCGAATTTTCTGAAAAAAGCTTGCCAAATTTTCTTCAGTTGAATGATGTATAATTTTGTATCACTTGTAAACCATAAAAGGAAGACAAAAACTTAGCTACTAACAAAAACGTGTAGGTATTATTAAAACAAATTATATGTCAAATAATTTTTGTGACATTAACCTTTTCCAATATATTCGCTGCTCTTAGTTGGAAATTTTACAATACTTTTGGTCCCTTTCTTTTGCTACGTGTGATGTGTAAAAAGTGTAGAATTTTATAGCCATCATCACTCACTCACTCGCTTGCTCACTCACTCACTTATTCACTCACTCACTTATTCACTCACTCACTTACTCACTCATTCACTCACTTACTCATTCACTCACTTACTCATTCGCTCACTTACTCATTCACTCACTCAGTCATTCACTCGCTCATCCGCTCACTCACTCATCCACTCACTCACTCATGCAATGAAACATTTGTGGAAACGTTATACTATGAAGTGGGTAGAAAAATACGCTTTCGTAAGTGTAGTTTTAAGATAAGATCAAAAAGTAAACGATGGTAGGGAGACAAAGACAAAGTTAAAGGTACGTACAGAGGAGCGTCTTCCTGCGTGGTCTAGAGGCAACGTTCTAGCCTCTGGTTTCCAAAGTCGCGGGTTCAAGCCGGCGGAGTTGGATTTTTTCCGGCCTAAAACTCCTTAGCATGGAAGGGAAGTTAAGCCGGTAGCCACGTGTACAGATTTATGTTAAAGAACCTCAAGCCTGATAGGGAGGCATCTTAGCAAAAATGAACAAAATTAAACGCCCAATATACAATGGTATGTTGAGAACCACAGCAATTAAGGAGCGTCCATAAACAAAATTTGGAACAGAGGATTCTTAACAGAGGGGCCCCCTTAACGGGGTAGATACTGCATGTAGGCAAACGGACCTTTGTGTTTCTATAGTGACCCCTGGGAGGAAGGGATGAGGGGAAGAGACCTAAAGGACGATTATTCCAGGTTGAACGCAACCGACGCCGCCCGACCTCACTCACAAGCCCCTTACCTCCGGCGGTTCCCCCAGGTGGAGCCCAATCGAAGGTGAGTCCTGACTGGGCAGTCCTGAACGACGCCAGAGAAAGTGTACAAAGCGGACATCCATCCTAAAGCAGATAACCATGAAGGAAATGATGGTTACAGAGAATGAGGTACAGGAAAGTCATGGTAGAAGAGGAACCACCCCAGCATTTGCCTATCTGCCGGGAAACCGTGAAGAACGCATATTCACAGCAGACGGTCGCCAGGGATCGACTTCCCGAATGCGAGTCGCACGGTACCGCGGCGCCACCTCGATCAGTGTGGGTAGAGAAAGTCATATAAATTTTGATAACATCTCTTTATGGAGGCCTCTTCCTGTAATTTACTTGTGTGATGAAACCGAATGAAATCTTCCTTGCTTAACATATGCGCCTCTCATTTTTTTCTCATTCTCTTCAATTTGATTCGACAATAGTTCCGCTAACTTACGGGGCAGAGCTAATTTTCAAAACTCTGCCCTCGGACGTTCGGAGAATGATTTCAGTAAATTATGTTACAGGAGCTGATGCTGAATACTTTCTTTATTCAAGGAATAATTTGCTGAAATTAACTTTCTCTAAAAATACTCATCACCGCAACAGCCATAACGAACAGACCAGCTGCATCTTCAGGTTTATTACCCGGTTTAGCTCATTCAGAAGGAATTTAGGCTTTTCCTTCCTCTTGGCTTCATACAATCCATTCTGGTTATAGAGGTCATATTTATAGCTATGTCTCGTCCTTCTTTATTCTCTTGAAGATAAATTTTACTCAAAAGTTCAGGAAAAAAATTACATGTAACACACTCGTATGACTTTCTCTGTTCGCTATACTTAAAAAGGTTACCTATTCTTTTATTTCTTGTTAATATAGATGAATCTTCATTATGCATTTACAAGAACAATAGAGTAAGCTAAAGCGATTTTCAAATTTTTTCTTAGGCAGTCGCTATGACATGCCTTTGAATTTCCGTTCTCTTTGCATGGTGAAGAGAGAGAGAGAGAGAGAGAGAGAGAGAGTGAGAGTGAGAATGACTTTCTAATTAAGAAACATAATATATAAGTATATTAAATGTAAATCAATGACAAAGAATATCCCAGAAATGGCCGACACAAATAATAATAATAATAATAATAATAATAATAATAATAATAATAATAATAATAATAATAATAATAATAATAATAATAATAATAATACTAATACTAATAATAATACTAATAATACTAATAATAATACTAATAACAATAACAATAACAATAACAATAACAATAACAATAACAATAACAATAATAATAACAATAACAATAATAATAATAATAATAATAATAATAATAGTAATAGTAATAATAATAATAATAATAATAATAATAATAATAATAATAATAATAATAATAATAATAATAATAATAATAATAATAATAATAATAATACTAATAATAATAATAATAATAATAATAATAATAATAACAATAACAATACTGTCTACTTGCATAATAGGAGAGGTAGGGATTAGTATACCATTTGCTCTGTCTGTGATAACTACACAATAATTATTTAAAATATGTAGACATACACTACTTATGTGCGACTGCCTGAGTTCCGACATCACTCGCTTGTACCCCACCACTCTAGCCACTTCTTATTTTCCTCTCTTGCACATATGGAGTGTCAGGACGATCTGGACAAACTGTACGAGATGATAAGTAGTTTGGAAGAAGTCTCAGGCTTCAAATCCAGTATGTCTTTGTAGGTGCAATAAGCATGTCCTGAATTAATAGGCATTAACAGTAGGGTATTTGGGGGGAAGCTGGCGCAGTTTTTTATGGGCAAGATGGCCGCCATGCGTGATCTAAGGATTACTAGGTAAGGTGGTAGGGGAAGCAGGACGTTGTAGGTGTTTGAAGCAATCTCTAGGGATAACTTTTATGGCCTATAGCACTGTATGTATGTTTATGAGCGTTCATGGTAGTTGAGTATGTCGTTCACTATATCGGTGTAAACCTCCTAACGCAAGAGCTTTCCATCTTGATTGTATATGATACCCCCCAACATAATGACACCGCCACGCTAACCTAACCTAACCTAACCTAACCTAACCTAACCTAACCTAGCCTAACCTAACCTAACCTAAGCCCCATACTTCTACTCGTCTAACCTATCTTAACCTAACCTAAGCTCCATACTTCTACATGGCTAACCTAACCTAACCCAGCTCCCACTATTTACTCCGGTCTTTGATAATTTAACCTAAGCCTCATACTTCTACTCATCTAACCTATCCTAATCTAACCTGGCCTAGCCTAACCTAAGGTAGATCCTCTTATTATTATTTATTCTATTCTACTAACATGATACGTTTCTAGACATTCATTCTATCCTCTTATCATCTATCCTATTCCCTCCTCTGCTTATCTATTCTATCCTGTCATACGCTACCCTGATCTCCATCTAGGAATTTCATAAACATTTTGATACTATTTTGAGTCCTCTGATAGATCTTTTTAAACACTTTTAGCATATTCTTGATGCTTTTACAACATATTTAACAACTTTTCAGACAATTTTCAGAGCTATTCAGTATTTTTCATACATTTTTAAGACGTTCCACCCCATTTTGATACTATTTTGAGTCCTCTGATAGATCTTTTTAAACACTTTTAGCATATTCTTGATGCTTTTACAACATATTTAACATCTTTTCAAACAATTTTCAGAGTTATTCAGTAATTTTCATACATTTTTAAGACGTTTCACCCCATTTTGCTACAATTTTGCACCCTCTGTTAGATCTTTTTAAGCACTTTTAGTATATTCATGCTGCTTTTACAACATATTTAAGAACCTTTCAGACAATTTTCAGAGTTATTCAGCCATTTTCATACATTTTTAAGACGTTTCACCCCATTTTTGCTACAATTTTACACCCTCTGATAGATCTTTTAGACGCTTTTAGTATATTCAGGGCGCTTTTACAACATATTTAAGAATTTTTCAGAGTTATTCAGTCATTTTCATACATTTTTAAGACATTTCACCCCATTTTACTGCTATTTGCACCCTCTGTTAGATCTTTTAGACGCTTTTAGTATATTCAGAACGCTTTTAACAACATATTTAACAACTTTTCAGACAATTTTCAGAGTTATTCAATCATTTTCATACATTTTTAGGACATTTCACCCCATTTTACTGCTATTTGCACCCTCCTTTATAGAACTTTTAAACTTCCAGTAGAAGATGTCCTAACCATTGATGTTGAAGTTCTTATTACTGCTGTTTTTGCCCTCTGTCACAGAATTTTATACAACTGTATGACTCTTTTGCTTGGTTCTGTATGTTCTGGGGGTAACATCTCCAACACGACATGCAGTTTTCTAAGTGTAACCCCACCTATTATGATCTAACCTGCTTATTAAGTGTTCTTTACAGCTTTATTCAACTTTGTTTTCCTAACCTTTATAGATTTTTAAACTTATCACTAAAAGATGATCTATCCGCAGATGTTGAGGTACTTATAGCTCAATATTTTTAAGAGATATTCAGCAATACCTTTGATAGTATTTTAACACAATCTTCTGTTTATATAAAGTTAATGAGGGTATACTTACTTTAAGGTAGTAGGGTATACGCCTCTCCTCTTTTATCTGGGCTGGAGACCAGCACTAGAGTTAAAGTCTAGTGGCAGAGTTAACGCCTCCCTTTATAATTTCTATTTTTCTTCTTTCTTCGACAAGTTTCATGAGAAGCACGGAGAAGCCAGGTGAGTAATTTTTTTATTTTTTCTTCTTTCTTCGTCAGACTTCATTTGAGGCGTAGAGGAGTCAGTTGATTAAACTTTCATTTTCTACAGGAGACGTAACGGAGAAAATAATCATCTTGAGATCTAAGTTGCATTCTCTTATGCATGGTTTGCAACGTTGTAATGCCTGTACGCATACGTTGATATTCCATCCTCTGCAATTACTCTCTTGTCATCATGAGGCGACAGAGCTATTTTATTAGATTCAACTGTAGAAACATTATGACGTTGGGATAGGATTAAATTCATCGGAGTTCTAACAATTTTCAAAGTTTTAAGGCACTCCATATAGCTATTGAAGCTAATGTATTGCTTAATGGCGCTATGTTTTATGCCTTTGATCTTTTTTATCACAGAGCCATCAATATCGAGAGCATACATTTTAGGTCTGAGACCAACGAAACGGCGAATGATTTTACCACTTGCTTCATCTTTAAACTTTCCCAAAACTTTCTTGTTTTGTGTAGAATAGCATATATGGTTAGCAGGGTAATCCGCTGTATCCAGATGTTCAAGTATGTGTAATTTATCCTGGTATATATCAGCTGTAGTCACTCGATGGATGAAGGAATCTGTATCCGTATACAACAGTTTAAGATTCTCAGCTCCATAATATGGAAGTAACACATCGTATTGATACGAATACATTAGCGTCTTGGAGATGTCTAGTACGCTCATACCAATGTATATAGGCTTGTTGAACACTATTTTACGAGAAGCCATATGAACAGCTGCAAGATTAGGACCGTATATAGTTCGATCGATAAATGTAGGCTTGGCTATCAGTTTTTCTAATGTTTTGCTGTTTGCCACAAGACGTATATCCATACGATTACGAATATTTTCCATAGTTTTTCCAAACATCGCATTATTGAAAAGTTTGTACAAATCCTTCTCGAAATCATTTCTAGCTTGTTGTCGCAGGCGATTATTAAATTCGACGTAAGGCTTTAACCAACAAGACTGACGGAATTTTAGTGCTCGATGAATCTTTATTAGTCGTAGACCATGACTAAGAGCCTGTTTCAAGGACATGTAATGAACCACATACTTCTTTCGGGATCCAAGATGGGCAATTAGTTTCTTTGAAGAGGATTCCCCCGGTTTCATACTCTCAGGCAGGAAGGGCAAATCATTATGAAGATCGTGGAGCTCGACAGGATATTCGACATCGACTTCTAAGATGTATCCAAGGGGGTCATCTTCCTTCAATAATTCCAGGTCTATGTCTTCAGGAGAAACCCATTTAAACCCTCCATAAGGAAGGGCCTTACACATTCCCCATCCATATTGGTTGTTTGCATCTTCGTATGTAATAAACTGGGAAGGTTTACGAGAGTCATACTGTTCCATATATATGTTGTTAGCCTCCGCATACCGGTGAGAAACCTGACATAACCCTCCTCTTATGCCAGATTCAACCATGAGTAGCTGATCGTAATCAAGAAGCAATTCCAACTCGATTCCAGTATACAGCAGCATAGCATCCCATGTAAGTCCTGGAGAGGTAAAATAATGGGCAGGATCGACTTTATGAGTTTTCAGAGTTTGGTCTCTAAATGTTTCAAAGACATCCGTAAGGAGAAGAACATCAGAAGTTAAGTAAATATCACTGTATTCACCTAAGTTTTCCACATTAAACTGCTTCCATACATTTCTAGCATGCTCATAGTCATCGTCGGTAATTTCTTCTTCATTTAATTTATTGTAGAATGCTTCTCTTGGAGGCAGCTGAGTCTCGTTCAAAACATCCCATGAAGTAAGGTAATCGTAGGGGAACACTCCCTTACGAGTCATCAAGCCAATCTTCTCTTCTCCGAAGTACTTCGTTGTTTCAGGATGCGTTTCAAGGTTCTTTGCAAGCTTCTCCAAACTCGTACTGAGGAAGCGGAAAGTATCCACAAACCGGAGTTTAATATCCCCAACATACTTGGAGAATGATATATAACTTTCCTCTGAATTTGGTATAACCTCTACTCTTTCGCTAGTACACCCCAGTTCCTTAACAATGAAATGAGAGTCATACCCACTCAGGTTATGCATGAAGACAGGTATATAATTAGGTATTTTACAAGCCAGGTTACATTTATTATGTAAAGATGCTCTATACATCCCGGAAACATGATCGTGATCGCGAACCTTCCAATTATCTTCTGTAAATTCATGTTCACACAGGTAGCATATTGTAGAAGCATCGAATGATTCTTGTTCTTCAGCTGTAAGATTAAGAGGTTTAGCAGATTTGTATAAGTCACTAATTTTATTGGCCAGATCCATCAAGCATTCCATAAACTTCTGTGCAGCGTCAGGCCCTCGGTAAACATACGGTTCAGTAGGAAGAGTTGTTTCTAGTTGTTCAACACTGGACGACGGTTTCACATAAACGCAAAAGCTCATAGGAGAATGACTTTGATAGGGAGTTGTGTAGGAGGTTTCAGGATTAGGGGCACAGGTATAGTAAGGAGCGAGAATGCTCTCAAAATCGGCGTAGATGACATAAGGAAGTTTCAACATTCGCTCGACGTTTTTGAATCTGACGATAGAGTTTTCCTTTGTAGGCATAACGCATCTAGCAATACCATGTTGTCTACATATTTCTCGGTGCTCTTCTAATTTTTTCATTCCACTTCGTCCATGTCGGTCATCAAAATGACTAAAACATCTTTTACATACATAAATTCGTTCTTTATGCTTAGTTTTCTGCCCACGAATAAGCTTCTCAAAATCCTTTATATACACATAGTGATGTTTGTCAGCTGAATCACTCAACAGAAGAAGGTCGCGGTGATCAGTTAATTCTTCATCAACCACCTTTATGGGAAACACTTCACATTTATCATCAACTCCAAACACATTTATGGACATATTATTGAGTTTTTCAAATTTAGCGATTTCGCCCAAGCTCGTAGGAAACGAAACAAATGAGAAATCATATTTTTCTTGGTAATCCTTGTACTTCCTTACACGCTGAGCATCCTTTCGAATGAACTTAGCAAGAACAGCGTACATAAAGCATTTCTCATCGCTGTAGTTCTGAGGGTTTATACAGGCTTTTCTAGCATCCAAAGATGACGGTAGAGGAATATAGGTGCTCCCTCGAAGAAGATTATACTTGTTAATACGCAGTCGAACACCATCAACAGCCAGTAGAGCCCAATTACTACCTTTCAGTTTACTTTCCTCCATTTCAACACGAAGCTTCTCGAATTTGTTTTCCAAGATGGCATCCAAGTTGCTATCTAAAAACACAGCCTGATTACGCGTTTTGAAGGCTTTGTTAGTAGTGTCTCCAACGGCATTCACAAATTTGCATTCAGCCATAATGTTAATTTTCAAACTTTTATGAGCCCGCAGTTCCTTCTGAACGGCATGAACTATGCGCTGCTTAGCCTGCTGCAGGTATGAATTTAAATCCTGACTTGCTGGGCATTGGATGAAATATGATTTCAGCCGATCCTGAAAAGCTGTTTCATATTCTACAACATCATCTTCATCAGGAGACATTAACAATAATTTATGCTTAGTAGGTTCGAATTTGACTTTCTTAGCATCTTTAGCCCTCTCACAGCGCCCTTCATGTACATCCCTTCGATTTTCAGTACCGTAAACATCACCACAATGTCTACACTCGAAAAACTCACCACATATCAGCTCATGCCTCTTTTTATGCTAGTCGCGTAGAAAACTCTTTTCACATTTGCAGCACCTATAATCTGGTATAGCACTCAGAACCGATTCCATTACTCCACCATTCCACATCTTTATAATATGTAGTGCAACACTTGTAAATTATATAAGTCAATAAATGCTTATAGCACTTTCCACTGACTCGCCTCGATAACTTATCAAAGCTATTGAACGGTAATCTCGCTAGGAGAAGCTGATATGCTCGACTCGAAGGTTAATTACTGAATAACTATGTAAGCTCAAGCAAACCCTACTTATTCCACTAGCACGTACCTTATAAATGACTACGCGATTCAAGATTAAGTTTGTATTTTTAAAATATATATCATTAAACTACGTGAGTCAAGATTAACTTGTTTCATTTTTATTTGCCAGTTCAACGTTAACATGCATTTCCCCTCATTTTTAAAGTTTAAACAAGGTAAATTATATTTCAACCACTGTATTTATAGAAATAAATGTTTATAATTTTAATACTTCCATGCCGAACACACACACACACACACACACACACACACTCACACACGCGCGCTCGCAAAATTAAGACGTGAAACGGCGGTTATGTATCTTTAAGTAACATTTCTTTAATCGATATCGGATGACAGTAATGGAACCATCTAAGCAATATTTAAACGCTTAAAAAAACCAAATTTCTGCTATATTTCATCAAACCTTCCTATTTTTATGACTTTTTCTCGTCTTTTACGCACTTTAAAACGAATCCAACAGAAAAATTAAGACGCGAAACGGCGGTTATGTATCTTTAAGTAACATTACTTTTATCAATATCAGATGACTCACGATAATTCAAGATCACGATTGCAGCGACTCATAGCGGCTTCAATCAGTACTAAAGCGCACATTCGACAGATTTCTATACTCTTTATGACGGTAAATTATATATTAGCCCTCAAATTATCATTTTTTTATGGTTTTCCACCGTTTTTACGTACTTTGCGACGAATCCGACAGAAACATTAAGACGCGAAACGGCGGTTATGTATCTTTAAGTAACATTTCTTTTATCGATATCGGATGACAGTAATGGAACCATCTAAACATTATTTAAACGCTTAAAGAAACAAATACCTCGTATTTTTATAATTCTTTCTCCATTTTTATTCACTTTAAGACGAATCAAGCGTCAAATTAAAACATGAAAAGATGATTATGTTTCTAAGTACCATCATTTCAACAACAAAGACATTAATTTTAACTATCACCACGAAATAAACCTATTTGCACGCGTCTTAACACGCTAACATACTATATGTTACAATCTCTCAACTGAACCTCTTTTAAACGTGTCCCAACAGGTAAAATCGTCACCATGTCATTAGTTGAGAAACTCTAGCCTCAAACACAGGTGTAAACCTCTCTAAAAACATGTCCCATCAGGTAAAAGTATCACATTGTCATTAGCGGAAGGAAAACCCTAGCCTCAAATACAGGCGTCGACATTATAACCAGGTCTGCAGTAAGCTGGAAACCTTCGATCAGAGCGCACTCGAGAATGCTTTTAGACATCTTAGGCATATTTTCTCCATATTTTTACAAGTACTTATAAATCACAGTACTTCTTCTTCTTCTTCTTCTTCTTCTTCTTCTTCATATATTCTCATTCTCCTTCATGCTACCAGGGAATATACGCGAACTGAAGGTTATTAGCTGAAATATAAAATAAAATCTCTTCTTCTGCTTCTTCTTGTTCTTTTTCTTATTCTTCTGCTTATATTCTCATTATCCTTCATGCTAACAGGGAATATACGCGTAATTTTGACGTTATTACCTTAAATATTAAAATAAAATAACAGCATTCTCCGTCAATTATATCTAAACCGACTTTTTCCGTGTTATGCAAGATTTAAGCTTCTAGAATCAACACGAGGCAATGTTTCTCTCAATAACAGCATTTTATAATTGACTTTCTAAGTAATAACACCAATTTAAACTTTATTACAGATCTCTAAGACCCTAGTTTGCAAACTATTTAAATGGACACTTAGAGATTCGAACTAGACCCCACAGTACAAAAGCTACCATTTTTATCAATAATTCAAGAGCAGATATTTAACTGAAGTGTTTAACTTTTTATTTCATCACGCTAACTTTATTGATTCGCGAATAAATCGACTTGAAGTAATTGCCCCGTCCCGGTAATCGAACTATGAGTCCTAGGGATAAAATTGTCTAGTATATCATTTTATATGCCAAGTTACCCTAATTTATCTTTCCATTACTATTCCAAGTGTAAAAATAGCGATATAGAGCAAATTTCAATAATTCTCCACAAGATAGGGATCGAACCTACGATACGTTAACTCTAACATGTTATAAAATAATCGTCCTTAACAAGTATTATCATATAAAGTTTATTTCAGTCTTCCAACACAAGCGGTTCTCGAAATAATTAAATTTACCAAATCAGGATTGGAACCCAAGACTCTAGGATACCAAGCATACCAAAGAGGAAAGCCCATAACAATACCAATTTAATAAAATTTATTCGAAGATTTTATCACTAATAGTTTAGGAGTTATTCCAATAATAATTCATAATTTGCACGGGGATCGAACGCTAGACCACCGACAAACTCCAAAATTATACCAAAGACACGTCGTTTTATTACAAGATAATTACCGTTTACCCCATATCGATATCTCATCTAGTTTAGGAGAAATCAAGCATAATAGAGTAGAGTATATATAAGGTTTTAAAATCACTTAAAGTAAACAATTAGCGGCATCCCTTTGAGTGTCTTTAAAATATTGTCCTGGGTGTGACGTCATGTTTAAGGGGCTCGACTGTGACGTCACTGGCTGTCGCGTGCCAGATGGGCGTGGCTTAGAAGTGTGAAAACACTTGTAATCCAATTAGCCCCCATTGTTAGCCAATTAAACAATTAGCGGCATCCCTTTGTGTGTCTTTAAAGGAACATAGCGGCACCTTTGAGTGGTTTTAAAATATTGTCCTGGTTGTGACGTCATGTTTAAGGGGCTCGACTGTGACGTCACTGACTGTCGCGTGCCAGATGGGCGTGGTTTGAGTGGTTTTAAAATGTTGTGCTGGGTGTGACGTCATGTTTAATGAGCCCGACTCTGTGACGTCACTGGCTGTCGCGTGCCAGATGGGCGTGTTTATGACGTCATTCATGGTCGCGTGCCAGGTGGGCGTGGCTTAGAACTGTGAAAACACGTGTAATCCAATTAGCCCCATTGTTAACCAATTAGCGGCATCCCTTTGAGTGATTTTAAAACGCCATATATACCCTACTCTATTATGCTTGATTTCTCCTAAACTAGATGAGATATCGATATGGGGTAAACGGTAATTATCTTGTAATAAAACGACGCGTCTTTGGTATAATTTTGGAGTTTGTCGGTGGTCTAGCGTTCGATCCCCGTGCAAATTATGAATTATTATTGGAATAACTCCTAAACTATTAGTGATAAAATCTTCGAATAAATTTTATTAAATTGGTATTGTTATGGGCTTTCCTCTTTGGTATGCTTGGTATCCTAGAGTCTTGGGTTCCAATCCTGATTTGGTAAATTTAATTATTTCGAGAACCGCTTGTGTTGGAAGACTGAAATAAACTTTATATGATAATACTTGTTAAGGACGATTATTTTACAACATGTTAGAGTTAACGTATCGTAGGTTCGATCCCTATCTTGTGGAGAATTATTGAAATTTGCTCTATATCGCTATTTTTACACTTGGAATAGTAATGGAAAGATAAATTAGGGTAACTTGGCATATAAAATGATATACTAGACAATTTTATCCCTAGGACTCATAGTTCGATTACCGGGACGGGGCAATTACTTCAAGTCGATTTATTCGCGAATCAATAAAGTTAGTGTGATGAAATAAAAAGTTAAACACTTCAGTTAAATATCTGCTCTTGAATTATTGATAAAAATGGTAGCTTTTGTACTGTGGGGTCTAGTTCGAATCTCTAAGTGTCCATTTAAATAGTTTGCAAACTAGGGTCTTAGAGATCTGTAATAAAGTTTAAATTGGTGTTATTACTTAGAAAATCAATTATAAAATGCTGTTATTGAGAGAAACATTGCCTCGTGTTGATTCTAGAAGCTTAAATCTTGCATAACACGGAAAAAGTCGGTTTAGATATAATTGACGGAGAATGCTGTTATTTTATTTTAATATTTAAGGTAATAACGTCAAAATTACGCGTATATTCCCTGTTAGCATGAAGGATAATGAGAATATAAGCAGAAGAATAAGAAAAAGAACAAGAAGAAGCAGAAGAAGAGATTTTATTTTATATTTCAGCTAATAACCTTCAGTTCGCGTATATTCCCTGGTAGCATGAAGGAGAATGAGAATATATGAAGAAGAAGAAGAAGAAGAAGAAGAAGAAGAAGAAGAAGAAGTACTGTGATTTATAAGTACTTGTAAAAATATGGAGAAAATATGCCTAAGATGTCTAAAAGCATTCTCGAGTGCGCTCTGATCGAAGGTTTCCAGCTTACTGCAGACCTGGTTATAATGTCGACGCCTGTATTTGAGGCTAGGGTTTTCCTTCCGCTAATGACAATGTGATACTTTTACCTGATGGGACATGTTTTTAGAGAGGTTTACACCTGTGTTTGAGGCTAGAGTTTCTCAACTAATGACATGGTGACGATTTTACCTGTTGGGACACGTTTAAAAGAGGTTCAGTTGAGAGATTGTAACATATAGTATGTTAGCGTGTTAAGACGCGTGCAAATAGGTTTATTTCGTGGTGATAGTTAAAATTAATGTCTTTGTTGTTGAAATGATGGTACTTAGAAACATAATCATCTTTTCATGTTTTAATTTGACGCTTGATTCGTCTTAAAGTGAATAAAAATGGAGAAAGAATTATAAAAATACGAGGTATTTGTTTCTTTAAGCGTTTAAATAATGTTTAGATGGTTCCATTACTGTCATCCGATATCGATAAAAGAAATGTTACTTAAAGATACATAACCGCCGTTTCGCGTCTTAATGTTTCTGTCGGATTCGTCGCAAAGTACGTAAAAACGGTGGAAAACCATAAAAAAATGATAATTTGAGGGCTAATATATAATTTACCGTCATAAAGAGTATAGAAATCTGTCGAATGTGCGCTTTAGTACTGATTGAAGCCGCTATGAGTCGCTGCAATCGTGATCTTGAATTATCGTGAGTCATCTGATATTGATAAAAGTAATGTTACTTAAAGATACATAACCGCCGTTTCGCGTCTTAATTTTTCTGTTGGATTCGTTTTAAAGTGCGTAAAAGACGAGAAAAAGTCATAAAAATAGGAAGGTTTGATGAAATATAGCAGAAATTTGGTTTTTTTAAGCGTTTAAATATTGCTTAGATGGTTCCATTACTGTCATTCGATATCGATTAAAGAAATGTTACTTAAAGATACATAACCGCCGTTTCACGTCTTAATTTTGCGAGCGCGCGTGTGTGAGTGTGTGTGTGTGTGTGTGTGTGTGTGTGTGTGTTCGGCATGGAAGTATTAAAATTATAAACATTTATTTCTATAAATACAGTGGTTGAAATATAATTTACCTTGTTTAAACTTTAAAAATGAGGGGAAATGCATGTTAACGTTGAACTGGCAAATAAAAATGAAACAAGTTAATCTTGACTCACGTAGTTTAATGATATATATTTTAAAAATACAAACTTAATCTTGAATCGCGTAGTCATTTATAAGGTACGTGCTAGTGGAATAAGTAGGGTTTGCTTGAGCTTACATAGTTATTCAGTAATTAACCTTCGAGTCGAGCATATCAGCTTCTCCTAGCGAGATTACCGTTCAATAGCTTTGATAAGTTATCGAGGCGAGTCAGTGGAAAGTGCTATAAGCATTTATTGACTTATATAATTTACAAGTGTTGCACTACATATTATAAAGATGTGGAATGGTGGAGTAATGGAATCGGTTCTGAGTGCTATACCAGATTATAGGTGCTGCAAATGTGAAAAGAGTTTTCTACGCGACTAGCATAAAAAGAGGCATGAGCTGATATGTGGTGAGTTTTTCGAGTGTAGACATTGTGGTGATGTTTACGGTACTGAAAATCGAAGGGATGTACATGAAGGGCGCTGTGAGAGGGCTAAAGATGCTAAGAAAGTCAAATTCGAACCTACTAAGCATAAATTATTGTTAATGTCTCCTGATGAAGATGATGTTGTAGAATATGAAACAGCTTTTCAGGATCGGCTGAAATCATATTTCATCCAATGCCCAGCAAGTCAGGATTTAAATTCATACCTGCAGCAGGCTAAGCAGCGCATAGTTCATGCCGTTCAGAAGGAACTGCGGGCTCATAAAAGTTTGAAAATTAACATTATGGCTGAATGCAAATTTGTGAATGCCGTTGGAGACACTACTAACAAAGCCTTCAAAACGCGTAATCAGGCTGTGTTTTTAGATAGCAACTTGGATGCCATCTTGGAAAACAAATTCGAGAAGCTTCGTGTTGAAATGGAGGAAAGTAAACTGAAAGGTAGTAATTGGGCTCTACTGGCTGTTGATGGTGTTCGACTGCGTATTAACAAGTATAATCTTCTTCGAGGGAGCACCTATATTCCTCTACCGTCATCTTTGGATGCTAGAAAAGCCTGTATAAACCCTCAGAACTACAGCGATGAGAAATGCTTTATGTACGCTGTTCTTGCTAAGTTCATTCGAAAGGATGCTCAGCGTGTAAGGAAGTACAAGGATTACCAAGAAAAATATGATTTCTCATTTGTTTCGTTTCCTACGAGCTTGGGCGAAATCGCTAAATTTGAAAAACTCAATAATATGTCCATAAATGTGTTTGGAGTTGATGATAAATGTGAAGTGTTTCCCATAAAGGTGGTTGATGAAGAATTAACTGATCACCGCGACCTTCTTCTGTTGAGTGATTCAGCTGACAAACATCACTATGTGTATATAAAGGATTTTGAGAAGCTTATTCGTGGGCAGAAAACTAAGCATAAAGAACGAATTTATGTATGTAAAAGATGTTTTAGTCATTTTGATGACCGACATGGACGAAGTGGAATGAAAAAATTAGAAGAGCACCGAGAAATATGTAGACAACATGGTATTGCTAGATGCGTTATGCCTACAAAGGAAAACTCTATCGTCAGATTCAAAAACGTCGAGCGAATGTTGAAACTTCCTTATGTCATCTACGCCGATTTTGAGAGCATTCTCGCTCCTTACTATACCTGTGCCCCTAATCCTGAAACCTCCTACACAACTCCCTATCAAAGTCATTCTCCTATGAGCTTTTGCGTTTATGTGAAACCGTCGTCCAGTGTTGAACAACTAGAAACAACTCTTCCTACTGAACCGTATGTTTACCGAGGGCCTGACGCTGCACAGAAGTTTATGGAATGCTTGATGGATCTGGCCAATAAAATTAGTGACTTATACAAATCTGCTAAACCTCTTAATCTTACAGCTGAAGAACAAGAATCATTCGATGCTTCTACAATATGCTACCTGTGTGAACATGAATTTACAGAAGATAATTGGAAGGTTCGCGATCACGATCATGTTTCCGGGATGTATAGAGCATCTTTACATAATAAATGTAACCTGGCTTGTAAAATACCTAATTATATACCTGTCTTCATGCATAACCTGAGTGGGTATGACTCTCATTTCATTGTTAAGGAACTGGGGTGTACTAGCGAAAGAGTAGAGGTTATACCAAATTCAGAGGAAAGTTATATATCATTCTCCAAGTATGTTGGGGATATTAAACTCCGGTTTGTGGATACTTTCCGCTTCCTCAGTACGAGTTTGGAGAAGCTTGCAAAGAACCTTGAAACGCATCCTGAAACAACGAAGTACTTCGGAGAAGAGAAGATTGGCTTGATGACTCGTAAGGGAGTGTTCCCCTACGATTACCTTACTTCATGGGATGTTTTGAACGAGACTCAGCTGCCTCCAAGAGAAGCATTCTACAATAAATTAAATGAAGAAGAAATTACCGACGATGACTATGAGCATGCTAGAAATGTATGGAAGCAGTTTAATGTGGAAAACTTAGGTGAATACAGTGATATTTACTTAACTTCTGATGTTCTTCTCCTTACGGATGTCTTTGAAACATTTAGAGACCAAACTCTGAAAACTCATAAAGTCGATCCTGCCTATTATTTTACCTCTCCAGGACTTACATGGGATGCTATGCTGCTGTATACTGGAATCGAGTTGGAATTGCTTCTTGATTACGATCAGCTACTCATGGTTGAATCTGGCATAAGAGGAGGGTTATGTCAGGTTTCTCACCGGTATGCGGAGGCTAACAACATATATATGGAACAGTATGACTCTCGTAAACCTTCCCAGTTTATTACATACGAAGATGCAAACAACCAATATGGATGGGGAATGTGTAAGGCCCTTCCTTATGGAGGGTTTAAATGGGTTTCTCCTGAAGACATAGACCTGGAATTATTGAAGGAAGATGACCCCCTTGGATACATCTTAGAAGTCGATGTCGAATATCCTGTCGAGCTCCACGATCTTCATAATGATTTGCCCTTCCTGCCTGAGAGTATGAAACCGGGGGAATCCTCTTCAAAGAAACTAATTGCCCATCTTGGATCCCGAAAGAAGTATGTGGTTCATTACATGTCCTTGAAACAGGCTCTTAGTCATGGTCTACGACTAATAAAGATTCATCGAGCACTAAAATTCCGTCAGTCTTGTTGGTTAAAGCCTTACGTCGAATTTAATAATCGCCTGCGACAACAAGCTAGAAATGATTTCGAGAAGGATTTGTACAAACTTTTCAATAATGCGATGTTTGGAAAAACTATGGAAAATATTCGTAATCGTATGGATATACGTCTTGTGGCAAACAGCAAAACATTAGAAAAACTGATAGCCAAGCCTACATTTATCGATCGAACTATATACGGTCCTAATCTTGCAGCTGTTCATATGGCTTCTCGTAAAATAGTGTTCAACAAGCCTATATACATTGGTATGAGCGTACTAGACATCTCCAAGACGCTAATGTATTCGTATCAATACGATGTGTTACTTCCATATTATGGAGCTGAGAATCTTAAACTGTTGTATACGGATACAGATTCCTTCATCCATCGAGTGACTACAGCTGATATATACCAGGATAAATTACACATACTTGAACATCTGGATACAGCGGATTACCCTGCTAACCATATATGCTATTCTACACAAAACAAGAAAGTTTTGGGAAAGTTTAAAGATGAAGCAAGTGGTAAAATCATTCGCCGTTTCGTTGGTCTCAGACCTAAAATGTATGCTCTCGATATTGATGGCTCTGTGATAAAAAAGATCAAAGGCATAAAACATAGCGCCATTAAGCAATACATTAGCTTCAATAGCTATATGGAGTGCCTTAAAACTTTGAAAATTGTTAGAACTCCGATGAATTTAATCCTATCCCAACGTCATAATGTTTCTACAGTTGAATCTAATAAAATAGCTCTGTCGCCTCATGATGACAAGAGAGTAATTGCAGAGGATGGAATATCAACGTATGCGTACAGGCATTACAACGTTGCAAACCATGCATAAGAGAATGCAACTTAGATCTCAAGATGATTATTTTCTCCGTTACGTCTCCTGTAGAAAATGAAAGTTTAATCAACTGACTCCTCCACGCCTCAAATGAAGTCTGACGAAGAAAGAAGAAAAAATAAAAAAATTACTCACCTGGCTTCTCCGTGCTTCTCATGAAACTTGTCGAAGAAAGAAGAAAAATAGAAATTATAAAGGGAGGCGTTAACTCTGCCACTAGACTTTAACTCTAGTGCTGGTCTCCAGCCCAGATAAAAGAGGAGAGGCGTATACCCTACTACCTTAAAGTAAGTATACCCTCATTAACTTTATATAAACAGAAGATTGTGTTAAAATACTATCAAAGGTATTGCTGAATATCTCTTAAAAATATTGAGCTATAAGTACCTCAACATCTGCGGATAGATCATCTTTTAGTGATAAGTTTAAAAATCTATAAAGGGTTAGGAAAACAAAGTTGAATAAAGCTGTAAAGAACACTTAATAAGCAGGTTAGATCATAATAGGTGGGGTTACACTTAGAAAACTGCATGTCGTGTTGGAGATGTTACCCCCAGAACATACAGAACCAAGCAAAAGAGTCATACAGTTGTATAAAATTCTGTGACAGAGGGCAAAAATAGCAGTAATAAGAACTTCAACATCAATGGTTAGGACATCTTCTACTGGAAGTTTAAAAGTTCTATAAAGGAGGGTGCAAATAGCAGTAAAATGGGGTGAAATGTCCTAAAAATGTATGAAAATGATTGAATAACTCTGAAAATTGTCTGAAAAGTTGTTAAATATGTTGTTAAAAGCGTTCTGAATATACTAAAAGCGTCTAAAAGATCTAACAGAGGGTGCAAATAGCAGTAAAATGGGGTGAAATGTCTTAAAAATGTATGAAAATGACTGAATAACTCTGAAAAATTCTTAAATATGTTGTAAAAGCGCCCTGAATATACTAAAAGCGTCTAAAAGATCTATCAGAGGGTGTAAAATTGTAGCAAAAATGGGGTGAAACGTCTTAAAAATGTATGAAAATGGCTGAATAACTCTGAAAATTGTCTGAAAGGTTCTTAAATATGTTGTAAAAGCAGCATGAATATACTAAAAGTGCTTAAAAAGATCTAACAGAGGGTGCAAAATTGTAGCAAAATGGGGTGAAACGTCTTAAAAATGTATGAAAATTACTGAATAACTCTGAAAATTGTCTGAAAGGTTCTTAAATATGTTGTAAAAGCAGCATGAATATACTAAAAGTGCTTAAAAAGATCTAACAGAGGGTGCAAAATTGTAGCAAAATGGGGTGAAACGTCTTAAAAATGTATGAAAATTACTGAATAACTCTGAAAATTGTTTGAAAAGATGTTAAATATGTTGTAAAAGCATCAAGAATATGCTAAAAGTGTTTAAAAAGATCTATCAGAGGACTCAAAATAGTATCAAAATGGGGTGGAACGTCTTAAAAATGTATGAAAAATACTGAATAGCTCTGAAAATTGTCTGAAAAGTTGTTAAATATGTTGTAAAAGCATCAAGAATATGCTAAAAGTGTTTAAAAAGATCTATCAGAGGACTCAAAATAGTATCAAAATGTTTATGAAATTCCTAGATGGAGATCAGGGTAGCGTATGACAGGATAGAATAGATAAGCAGAGGAGGGAATAGGATAGATGATAAGAGGATAGAATGAATGTCTAGAAACGTATCATGTTAGTAGAATAGAATAAATAATAATAAGAGGATCTACCTTAGGTTAGGCTAGGCCAGGTTAGATTAGGATAGGTTAGATGAGTAGAAGTATGAGGCTTAGGTTAAATTATCAAAGACCGGAGTAAATAGTGGGAGCTGGGTTAGGTTAGGTTAGCCATGTAGAAGTATGGAGCTTAGGTTAGGTTAAGATAGGTTAGACGAGTAGAAGTATGGGGCTTAGGTTAGGTTAGGCTAGGTTAGGTTAGGTTAGGTTAGGTTAGGTTAGGTTAGGTTAGCGTGGCGGTGTCATTATGTTGGGGGGTATCATATACAATCAAGATGGAAAGCTCTTGCGTTAGGAGGTTTACACCGATATAGTGAACGACATACTCAACTACCATGAACGCTCATAAACATACATACAGTGCTATAGGCCATAAAAGTTATCCCTAGAGATTGCTTCAAACACCTACAACGTCCTGCTTCCCCTACCACCTTACCTAGTAATCCTTAGATCACGCATGGCGGCCATCTTGCCCATAAAAAACTGCGCCAGCTTCCCCCCAAATACCCTACTATTAACACTGTCCTTTCTTTTGTCTAAGGGGAGTAATTGTTACCTTTGTCTCATTACCATTGGCCAGGTTACATAATGGAGCGCACCTCGCGCACTCCGACTTGCATAGACTTGCATTGTTAAATACCTAGGCGTCACCATGGACCGCACGATATGTTGGCCTACCCACATAAAAAATGGCGCCAACAAAGGCAGTTATATTCCCCCTTTTCCGCAGCAAACAGCTGAAACTCGAATCCAAGCTGATTCTATACAGTTCATTTATTCTTTTGGTGGTCCTGTATGCATGTTTGGCCTGGGCCAATGCCTCCAAAACCACCCTCAAACAAATTCAAACCCTCCAAAACCTCTTCCTTAAAAAAATTCTCTCTGTTCCACTCCGAACCACTAACCAAACCCTTCACCTCGAAACCTAGACCCCATCCATCCCAGAGGTAATAACAAAAAGAACCAAGGCAACATGGACGCACATTAGAAACCACGATAACCACGTGATCGCCACCATTGGCCAAGGCGAGCCGAAGCACCGCAAACATGCAAGAATTAAAATGTTCTAGACGCGGCACAGCTCGCCGATTATTGCGCGCCCATGCAATCCAGGCCCCAGGCTGCACACACACTAAGGCAGAGGCCCACCTCTGTAGCGTGATGGTTAGTGTGTCTGTCTCACGTTCAAGAGGTCGCGAGTTCGAATCTCGCTTAGGTTAAGTTATCCAGATAAGGTTTTTTCCGAGGTTTTCCCTGATACTGAGAAGACGAATGTCGGGTAACTTAAAGCTCTGTGGACCTCGGGCTCATTTGAGCATCGTTTCACCCATTTCATTCACCGTCCGATATGATATTACGTCGGAGGACGTTAACAAAACGGAGAAAAAAAAACAAAAAAAAACAAACAAACAAACTAAGGCAGAGGCCCGCGCCTCGGGAACCACACAGGAGCTGCAACCTGTCCATGCAGGAAAACAGGCGGAAAACTAACTAGTGTACAAAGTCAAGCGTAAATTGTTCAGTGTGTGATGGGACATACAATTCTGGTATGCCCAGGAGTGACTGCGTGTGTGTATGTGTGTATATAAATTTGTATGTACATGTAGTTATATAAAAAAAGGAAACAAAAACTTAAAAGACAGATAAACAATGTCTACAACAAAAAACTGCTCTCGATGACCAAAAGTTGGTCACTGTATGGGTCTTTTTAAAAAACAAGAAAGCTGTAAATAATATTAAGTATAAGTCCATCCTAAATTATAGCCCGTAAGCCGGGCCTAATGTACGGGCACCAGGCAAAAGCTTCTTAATAAAGAAAACTGGGGAAAAAAACTGCATATTGTGTAAAAATGCCTTCCAAGAGGAGGGGATAAGTGAAGGTATCACAGGAGGGTAAGGTCGCAGGTAGACATACTAACAGTTCTAGGCTCTAACACGCGTCCCAATTCGGGAATTGCCTCTAGGAGGTGACGAATGACCCATCGTACAAGCAGCCCTCTAGTGTCCACGGGGAGTGTTGTTTTCGTTGAACAAGCATCCGCGTCATCTGTCCGGCACCTCCTTACGCTACGAAATCTTAGAAGCACATCTGAAAGGTGAAAAGCAAACAGTAAAATTGATACCCAAATTATAGAATCAGAAAAGCAATAATTTAAAAAAAGGATAATCAGAATAACAATTATCAATTAAGAATGAATGGGGAAAATACGTAAAAAGGTTAGTCTTGTGAATTTAAAATAGTTGAGAATGGGGCTTGTAAAGATTTTAGAGAGGAAGGAAAAGGTAGTGTCGGTTGATAGGAAGCACACACTCTTCACTTGTCTGTCGAAGTGAACATATCGCAATTCTTTGGAGCGTCTAAGTGCCTGGAATTACATTGAAACCAACGGATAAAAAGTTAGATGATAGTGAAGTATATTTCAGGTGTGTGGATAAGAGCAGAGTTTTGTTTGGCTGATAAATTGTTATACAATCTATATTGGTCGGCAACGCCTCATAGAAAATATTGAAACGGCAAGGGGCTGGACCAAAGGAATCGAACACGGGACCTCCTGAATGCGAGCCTCCCACGTTGCCGTGGAGTTACCTTGGTGCTTATGGCCATAAAATTCTGGCAAATTACTCATGTAACAACTATCATACATATGTATGTTTACTACTCGAGGTTGAAGAATGCGACGAACTTTAAAACACCATTGGCAAAAATGTGGTAGTAAATCTGACACAGAAACAAACGATAGAGCAGGCGTGGGGAATCGGTGCTCTCTGAGCGCAGCCCGCTCACGACCTTGCTCTGATAACTATGTTTAGCAGGTAAAAAAATAATAATAAAAGTCGCTCAAGCTATTCCGTGAGTTACCCAGGCCTTATAGGCTATAAACACAACCTTTCAATAAGCCGTAACAATGTCAGAAATAGACGATATGCCGTTTTCCTTCCAGCTAGTGAAGCTCATTCCTGATGTGGTCTTGTGGTTCACTCATTCTTATTAAATGTACACTGTGTATATGCGTGCTTTATAAGATGGGTTAAACAAATTTGTTTTCAGAAGTAGTGAAGGTGGTGTAGTGTAGATATGATATGGAATATGTGGACCTATATGTATAAAAGTTAATTTAAAAATCTAATGTGTTGCACTCACATGACTCTCTCTACTCCTGCACCATTCCTACAAGCTTGTATCCTATATCTTCTTCGTGTTAGTTGAGATAAACATTTGCAGAAATTATCTTATTTGCTTATTTTCTTGTAGGTGCAAGGGGAATATGGGCATACAGTAGGCTTTGAGTGATAGTAAAATGTTTTAAAGCTTTCAAATTCCGTTCTCTTTGCACGATTAACATATAAAAAATTTAATAACGATGTTCCATTTGACAGAAGTAAAGTTCTCCAAAACTCACACAAATAACAAGCAATATCTCCGAAATAGTTCACTCTATAATAATTTTATTTAGACATAAGTTGTGTATTTCAGCAACATATACATTTTTTGTAGAGTAAGATTTGGTCTACTTCTTACTGTTTACCAGTTATGTAAAAGTTGTCCAGAGTAAACAGGACTACATGGGCTATAGCCAGAAAATTAAAAATATACATTTCATTTTTCATAAAAATATCTCACACATATGGCATTTTAATCAAAATCGTTAGAGCCATTTTCAAGAAAATAAAAATGTTTGAACAATTTTCCATGCAAAGGGTAGTTTAGGGTGGAATAATTTTCTTCAAAGTTTCGGGTCACATCCTTGAAAGACATCAAACTTAAATACCAACTTTGGCTTTTAACCGACTTTTCAATTTTAAGTTATGCTGTCCACACACACACACACACACACACACACACACACACACACACACACACACACACACACACAGACACACACACACAGACACACACACACACGGATCTTTTCCTAGAAATGACTATTTTGGATTCAGGAAAGCTCAAGACATATATTTCTGCTGGTTTTTCGACATCGAATTTTTGGTGGAATACAATCTTCCTCCACTTTACTATACGTAGTAGAGAAAGTAAAAATAGTAATAAAATTTCATTTGGTAAATTACTGTTGGCTTCAATTCAACATACACATATTTCAGTTTTAAACTCCACATTAATAGTACAATTTACAAACTTTTCCACTGCAGAATTTTGTACAAACATATTTTACACAAAAGTTAATTTGGAATTGATTATTTTTTGTTTTCATTGTTTTATTTTGTAGGCTTAAACCCTGCCCTGGAGTCTTCTTCGCACCGTAATAATGGTGATGCAAGTTCATTAACCCGTGTTCCATTTAGCCAGAGCGTCGAGAGAACACAAAACATTTATTTCCACTAAATGTTGCAGGAACGACAGTTATGCTTATTGGTTCCTATACATATTAGGAAGAGTTATGCGCACTTCAAGAATAACTACCCAGCCAATGAACTCAAGCTACAAATTACATAGTACTCGCAAGGCTATTAGATGGTGATGTATCTACCATAGCTGTGTACATTTTCAATTGAGCATTCCACGAGCATTAGTGGCGTTTCTACCGTTATACTGCAGGTTTTCAGTTAAGAAACTTGAAAAACTTGCTTTCCCAGAAAAGAATGTCTTTAGAGGGTCAATAACATAACTGAAATTGCATTAAATTATTTTTGTTTTGACAGCTATTGCACAAAGTTTATCAGAGAAAACCATCTGGGAATTATGTTTAAAAAAACTGCTTTGGGCTTCCCGTTGCAGTTAGGTAATAACCCTATACGTTTGGGTACCAAATCATCTTCCATTGAGATCAAATTCAACGCATAACACTTTTTCGATGTTATTAATGACATCTTTAATGATTTCTTAACTTAACAAACTGTAATATATGTGTATGTGTTCCTCTTAGTACATTCTGCTTCCGTACATTGTTGATTACGTTTTAATAGTTTTGTATATGTGGTGCTTCATGGACAGCTATGCTACTAAGAGAGGTAGTTCTAAACGGGAAAATAACTAATTCTTTGAGGAAGCTAAAATTACCATAAGACTAAAAGAATAATTATACCGAGCGAGATGGATCCGCGATATCGTTTGAGACTCGTATTCGGGAGGTCGTGAGCTCAATCCCCGTGGCCGGCCTACCTGACCCAAGGGCGTTTTAGGGGTTTTTCCCCGGTCAGCAGGCAAACGCTGGGTGGGTTACTGTAATCCATTCCATTCACTTCACTAATCTTTTGATTAATCCTTAATCTATTTGTTCTATTTCAAGGGAGAAAGTGTCAGCGAGTCCTCCGGTACAGCATGGTGCGGAGGAAATACTCTGAGTAACTCCGTCCCTTGTCACCAAAGTCGGGCTCCAGATCGTGTCCCCAATGCGACCCTTGAACCACGATGGGGCCCCTGCAGGCGGCGTTCTGCGCTAACCGGCGGGGGGCTGGTTTACTGGCTGGTGTCGGGGATTTTACACCTGGAAAACGTAGGGATCCCTATACTTTGCTTACCTACTCTCCTGTGGTCTGGCTGCTCTCTATCTCTCCTCGCCTTACCCCTCCCCTCCCCGGGGACGTCTCTTCGAGGCACAGCGCAAAAGATGTCTAAGGTCGGTGTGCCGAAGGCCCTGCGTCTGTCATACTCCTACTAATTATCATCTGCAGCACCGTCAGTGTTTTCTTTGTATTTTTCTTTGTCCAATTGCCCATTGTTATCATCATGATCATCACCTTGAAGTAAATGGACAACTAATGCAGAGGCAGTCGATCATCTTTTGATTATGACGGAACTTTTAAACAAAAACTAACACAAAAACAAGGAACAAAGAAAGAAAAGAAAAGTAAGTTGTAAGTTTCACCGGAGTGCTTACTGTTTAAAACATGCTGGCTTTTAAATATGATTTAAACAGAAAGTGGTGACGCCGTGGCCGAGTGGTTAGACCATTCGCCTATCACCTAGGCGGCCTGGGCTCGATTCCAGGTTCTTGGCTTTCCCCCGCCACCCATTCCACCAACTGCTCCATCATCACCTTTCCAATCCATTTTGCTTGCATTTCATATCTTCTTTCTCACTCTCATACCTGGTACTGGCTGACCACCCGATTCCAGGTCTTCACTCTGTCCGGTCTATACGTTCATCTGCCCCTCAAGGGCATCTGACCCTAGGCACAGGGTTGTAAGTCCTAGGAGGTGAAAGGGAAGGGTAATCATATAAAGAAGAACAGGAAAACAGAAAATACAAATATTTGACAAAGTTTTGAACATTTTGTTAATGGAAAGAGAGAAAAAATGTTATTTTTTGAAGATTTCGTCAAAATTTCATAAAGCATAAAATAAAGTATGATGATAATGACGATAATGATAAAATTGCTTCATCAGGATGGCCAATTTTATCTTTCGCTTTATTTGATTTTCTCTAATAAAATTTCTAGGCGCGTGCTATGTAGATTCTTATACTCATTGAGTTGGTTCACGTTGTCTTACTTTCTTCCAATTATGATGCCGTGATGCGCAGCAATATTCACAGCAAGAGGTAAAGGTGCGGATGCTGTGTTGCGTGCATACATACTTGAAAATATCAGGGAAGTAATAAAATAAAAGCGAAAAGGTTATGCCCCAGCGATATTCATGTGAAGATATGCATTTTATGCTCGGTGGTGGTTGTGATGCATTATTTGCATCCATGTGGTTTCTAGTAAAGGAATGTTAGTAGCCACATTTGAATATATTACAAAAAAACCTGTTTTAGTAGACGTCGTGCAGGTAGGTTTTTTATTTGGAATATATAGAATATGTGTAAATTTGAAAAAAGTATACAGATCCACTAAAACACTAACAGAAGTAATTCCAAGATAAGGTGTTAGAGAAAATAAATTTGAAGCAATAAATAAGAATGCATTAAAACAATTAAAATGTATTTATAAGTTTGATACTTCATTGCGTTTACACACACACACACACACACTCTCTCTCTCTCTCTCTCTCTCTCTCTCTCTCTCTCTCGGAAGTAATGTTTACCTTATTCTTATAATTCTTGCTTTGTCCTAAAGCTTAGGCTAAACCAACAATCTGATTTTCTCCACCCATTCTTCAACAAAATTTGCTCAAGAATCTCTCTTCTATTTACTTCACGGTAATCGACATATTTCCTCTGTCGGTGTAATGAACAGAGAACAGCAGAACAGAGTAGGCCTAAGCGGTAGTTCAAATATTTGAAGCTGGTCACTATATGATGGCTTTGAAATTCTGTTCTCTTTGCATTAGCTGGAGGGAAAGAAGAATAACGACTTTCTATTTGAGATAAGTATTGAACAATTCAAACCAATAACAAGGACATCTCGGAAATGGTTAAGTTCACAAAAACAATGTATTTGACCTAACCTGTGTGCTTCAACTAGGAGTTCTACATTTTTGTGAAGTAAGATTTCTATATCACTTACGGTTTACCAGTTAATGCAAAGATCATCCAAAATGAAGAGGACTTCAAAAGCTACTTCCAGAAAATTCATATTTGTCATAAATATATCGTGAGTGTATGGTATTTTAATCCAAACAATTTTAGGCATTTTTGAGAAAACAAAATTTTCGAAATTTTTTTTCATGTAGAGCGTAGTTTGGATTGGGAAATTTTCTTCAAAATCTTGTCACATCTTTGGAAGATACTGAACTTAAACACCAATTTTGGTATTTATCCGACCGTTTTGGAGTTATGCTGTACACGCACGCGTGCGCAATCAACGGGTCATTTTCTAAAGCTGCTCCTTGTTTGAATTCAGGAAATTCGAAAGGTGTATTTCCGGAGAAATGTTGGTGTCGAATTTTTGAGTGGAATGGAAGCAATATCTACTTCCTGTATTATTATCATCATGTATCTACTGTATTAATATCATGCCTCATTTAGAACTACATTTCTATTTTTAGGCGTAATTATTTAATTACATTTTTGTCTTAATTATTGCTTTTTATTAATTTTATGTATTCTGGGTCTTATTGGTAATTTATAATGTTAGGCAATCTTGTAATAAAAAATCATGATATAGAAGTAGTATACATAAGTAAAGAAGCCTAGATTTGCGTGCTAGATGTTGAAAATGTGGGAGAAGAACTTACAAGATGAATCATAATGGTAGGTTCTACTCATAAGTGTGGAAAATTTTTGTGAAAATGGTGTAGGCAACTTTAGTAAGAAGTTGAAAATTGCATTGAAGCAAGATTTTTAAAGCCATAGGTAGCACGTGGTATTCGCTATTTCCTAAATTATGAGTCCATAGTTTTGTGTAAATCGGTGGTACAGTTGAAGCAGCGATCTTCGCCTCACGACGATGGTGTCTCTTTTGAAGCAGTGTTCTGTTCCATGATGAGGTGGACAATTGGCACCAATGGACCTTAACTCCACAATATCTCCGCTCGTGGTTTCACCTGGCTTCACCCCAGTGATGAAATTCCTAGCTCAGAAATCGAATGCGCGAGTGTTTATTGCTTAAGGAAAGCACGGACTCGTATGTAATATTTAATGAATCCTTAAATTCAAAGTCACTGAGAAGTTGCCGACCGATGTAATTAATAGAACTGGTAACTATATCCTGGAGTACAATTCTTCACGTTTAGGCAGACAACTGTATTACCCCAACGACCATTACAGAGGAATGAAAATGCGTGTTGCAAACATGCAGTGATAGACGAAGTTACATCTAGATTCTACGCTAGTCACCGGAGAGGTCTATATCCTTCCCAACATGCTGGCTATCGGACAAGGACCACCATTTTTAATACCTAGAAATCCATCTAGCTTTAAGTTACTTTGTGAGGCCCCCTTTCACTTCTCTAATTCTTTGTAACCAGCGAGATACCTGGGATCGTCCAGCCGCGGCCAATTCCTCGAATTTATACCTGGTCCTTAATGACCTACCTTCTCGTGCTCTGCTAACTAATTACCTAACGACCTTTTCTCCAATGTGACATGAAACAAATTCCCAATACAGAATAATTTATACGCATTAACTTGATACAATGTATTCCTCTGATTTTATATTTTCTCGCTACTGGACTATCTTCTCTATAAATCAATTAATCATCGAGCCTACTTCATTACATCCCTTATTCTTTTAAACTGAGTATTTATTTTATAAATCCTAATTCCAGCATCACAGTTTAGAATTCAGGCCTGGGGAAGAGTACCCTAAGGCGTGAAATGAGTAGTCCCTCCCCTCTTTTGCTGTAGTAGCTACTAGCAGACATACGTACACACGCATTAGGTGGAACCGGTTTTCCCTGCTGTTTTCCTCTTTGGTGGTCACGAAGGCAGAGGAAGTAGGGGAATGGATTGACATCTTTTGAGCACTGTTCACCAGGCCTGATTTAGATTCTCACCTATGGATCGAAAACGAACCGTTAATTTTCTTCCGGATACGAATGGATAACTCATAATCCTGTGCCGCTAAAGCCCTAACGCCCTACGGCTACCAACCCAACTGCTAGCCTCACGTACTGCGACAGAGCCAGAGGTGGGTGATCGTTTAAACTATACGGGAAGGTGGTAGAGTCAGCATCACACATCCCCCAGAGGAATGTTGGGTTTCTTGGCCAGGGTCACTGCCTATTGCATTATAGTACTATAATAGTTTACCTTTACATCTTTAGCTTTATCATTTACATACTGGCTAATACTATAATCTCAATGTACAGTATCCCCATACCTCTGTTTTGGTTGAAGTACTAAGTCTGCTTGTGTTCAGTTTCACAATTTTAGTAATCTCCACGCGCTGGATATTAAGAAAGAATAAGATCCAGATAACGGTAGAATAGCAAAGTAAACATCGCGTGAGAGGAAGCATTAAGATTCGTCTGCTTAGGTCGTGACCAAGGAAAATGATATAATCTCCTCCGGAGGGCGAATAGCTAATACTCTTGCTGCTGGCCCTCCAGACACTGGTCAGCGGCTACGCCGACGGGAAATCGTAAAGTGCTCCTTTGCAGAAGGCGGTGTTGCATTTCTTTTTGCTGAACATAACATTCACGTTTCTTTTGATGACGTTTTATGTGAAACGTAATTTCCCCGTCTGGTAGCGACAGGTTATACAACTCTGTTAGAATGCTTGAAAAGTCCTGTGGAGTTAAGCACCAAGCTAAAATCGTGCAATTTGAGCACAAGCTAATCCTTCCAGCTGTGAGATTCTGACTTATTTTTTGCTTTCCGTTTTAGATTTAAAGTAGTTCACAAATATACATTTATTCATTGTTTAAATATCATTACTTTTATAAATATGTTTATAGCGCCGATTAGCTCTACAAAAATTCCTATAACTTCAAAGAATCGTTAAAGCTTCCTGAAATTTAGGTCCATAATCAGGTATAGACTGCCAATGGTTGGTTTTCTCAGATGTATTTCATGTAACATTGAGCTAGTGGTTTTGTCATTATATCTGTGGATAACACTGTTGAGGGACCGTAGTAAATATGTGGCCCTTTTATACTGTACTTAATCTAATAAGGTTTCAGAAGAGGGAGGTCAACTCTAACCGCAATAGATCTACTGTTAAATAACATATGTGAAGCCCTTGAAAAAAAGGGAACTTCTACGTCGTATTTATAGAGTTCACCAAGGCATTTGATCTTATAGAGAAACTAGAAGAAGCCCTAGGCAGCTTCTGAAATGGACACAAATTATAAG